>JABUQX010067044.1:0-35000 GCA_015478945.1 Trachelipus rathkii | reverse complement strand
TGAATTGATTACGAAGAGATCAGCTGATTGGTGGTATAGAAGGGAAAACGGATAGTTCATAGTTTATACCATACAACAAAAAGAATCTTGATTTGTCTTTTTTAAAAACGTTAAAAATTTATAAAAACTATTGAAAGTATAAATGTAAATTAGAAAAAGTAATTGCAATGAAAATAAGTTAAAAAATTTTATCTTTACGCACATGTTACCGATCGCAGGGACTCGGGCCATAGTGAAAACAGATTAACTTTATATATTATTAATATTATATATATATTTATTATTAATATAATATATATAATAATTAAATATAATATATATATATTTTAATAATAATATATTATAATAACATTAATATTAAGTATATTATATTAAATATATAATATATATATTATATTAATAATTATATATAATTAATATAAGAACTTATTATATAATATTTAAAATAAGATTATAATATATAGTATTAAATATATTATAATATAGTTTATATATTAATGATATATATATATATATATTTAAATTATAATATAAATAAATATTTAAATATTAATAATAATAATATATATATAATTAATATATTATTAATAAATATATATTAATATTATATTATATATTATTATTAGTGTTGTTTTTGTATTTGAGTTTTGTAGCTGTACAGGACCCCAATCCGCGTGTCTCCACTCAGCATGAAGTGGTGTTTATACACTAGTGTGACTTGGAATAATCAAGTCTCCATCAGGTGAGTCCCTGGGATCATTTACATTTATCACATTTATAAACTTATTTTAAATGTCAAAGGAATAATATTGGAAATCCGAAATGTGATATATTACACGTATCAATAATATTACTATAATTAAACATGAAGGCTAATAAATTCAGTGAATGGATCACTTACATCTAAACATTCAGTCTTATTATAATTCAATACACAAAAATAGAGATCTAAAATACAATATAATAGTAATATAAAGTAAAAATATTTCGTTCTGTTGACTATAGTATGTAAAATATGAATTACTTTTAAAATATCTAATATAAGAGTAGAGATAATAACTGATATACTTTTATAAGGTGTTATCAGGTTAACCATAATAAGTTAGAGATTAATAATGACGAGTACAGCGTAGTAAATTAGATTCAGTTGAGGGATATACATATCACATAATAAAGATAACTGGTGCATAGATCGGTGAAGAGTAGGCGACGCATAAAGAATAATTATATATATGCATAATGATAGAGGGTCCCCGTAGAGATCTATATATAGATTGTGATAATATTGCTGTGGCCTTACGGTGAGTGTATGCGAGATTATTACCTCGCTATCACATGAGCGACACTGTTTTACGTACGGTAGAGGAGACCACTCACCCTCATATCGTTTCGCCTTATATACTTTCTAATGTATATTCAGCTCTCTCATACTGCGTGATCTACTCCGAGTCTCAGACACTCATTCGTCCTAAATACGTACTCACGTATTAGACATTTTAGCTGTGAGGGACAGATTGATAATAATCTCATGTTGATAGGAGAGCTCTCTATCCGTGAGAGAATATCTGAAACATGCATCCTCAGAGAATTAAGAGGGTAAAAAGCAATGGAAGTGTCACATTTTTGTTGCACAATCTCTCTTGTGTCAGCTCGATTTTCTGGTTTGCAGTTAACTTCTTATTAAAGAAGAGAAGGAAGAAAGAGCAGGGGTCAACAAATCATAGTGATTGTTTCTCTCTACGAGAATATCACGGAGCACTAGAAAGAAATTGTCTTGCTGACAGCGCTCACATGCTCTGTTGTATAGAATATGTAGGGACATTCATTATATAGTTCGATTGACGAACGACTGGAGCGTAATTATCTGAATATTATAATTACATAAAAAGTGTGGTTCTTTTGACCCAAGAGGTATATCATTCAAGAAACGCGGAGAAGTCATTATATATAAGATAATAAGTAATTCTGCCCGATCGAAAACTTGAAAGTAAGCGTATAACGACAGATGCATAGGCATATTGAGACATGTGCGGTGCAGGAAACGACCAACACCGCGCCACACTTTCCCCTGATGTGTAGAAAGCATCAGTAAATCATTGTATAAATCGCACGTGAGAGCGAGGTTGTGGAATGAGATCGGGGATATGAATGCCTTTGAAAGTGGGCCTAACGGAGAGTTAGCCTTAGATTTTAAGCAGAAAGTATACAGGACCAGTATATCGGAATATTGATGTTTAGTCCAGGGAGAATGCCAAATGGAGTGTATTACCTTTCATCATAAGAGATAATTAATATATTATATATATCATTAATATTATAATATCATAATATTATTCATAATAAAAATAATACTATTAATTATTATAAATGACATATATTTTATTTTTCTTTATAGACTTTAAGTAGTGACTTATTAATAATAGTATAATAATATATAATGATATGAATAATATATAGTATAATATATATATATATATATAGATATAATATATATATATAGATAGTAATATCCTATAATCCTGCAGTTGAATACTTCTTGGGAAATGTTGCAGGGTCTCAGTTGGTTATCAAGAATTGAGTTTATAAGGGAAACAATTATTTTATTTCAACTCGAGTGAGGATTTTTATTTTATTTTGATATAATCTATCTACTTATTGTACTACTCTTATTGGTGACAAGATATATATTTGATATAATAACCATATGAGTTAGTTATATTACCTCCTGACCACGATGGATATGATTAATAAAGGAAGTTACCGGCCTACTTTCCTCTGTAAAAGTGTATTTTACCTTAATGTATATATTTATTACGAACGATAGTGTATATATATATGAGGGTTGAAGATACTCAAGCTTGACAAATAGGCGTGATAAGTTACCTTTATGATTGTTAAGAGATAGATAGTAGTAATATAGTAGAGTTTACTCAATATCTACCTGAGGGCCATAAGTGACCCCTATAGGATATATATAATATATAATAATATATTATATATATATAATATATATAATATATAATATATATATATATATATATACCTATATATATATATAATAATCCCCTGGATATTAGTGACATATCCGTGAGACCTCCGTGAGCAGACTACTCTTATAACCTGCTTACACATCACGTGATTGAGTTATATTATATATATATATATATATATATCAAGTGATGTAGGTTACATAACTATTATATAATAGGTTAAATTATAAATTATTTATTATAATACAGTATAAGTAACATTTCTCACTAGTTATAATCCATGCCCTCCAAATTATATATCCTCTATATAATACTCCTCCCATACTATAATTTAAACAATAATAAGTTAATACTACTAAATTGTGGTAGCATTCCCTCACCCTCGCATAGTACCAATCAACTCCATATATTTGTATATAATATATAAATAATATAATGCCCACCTCAAATATAAGTCCTCCTCCCGCTAATAGATGTCATATCCCTAGTGGGTTATGGGTAGTATTTAGCTAAGTATCCTTATATACTCCCTGTTAATTGTAATGAGTATCTCTTCCCGTCGGTGAAATCCATATGAGAGAGAAGTTGATGTGTAGTAATATACCTATTTATACCTGAATTATATATACTCATATATACGATAACGATATACTCTATAAAGGTATGAGATAATATTATATGATTATCATACTATTTAGAACTCCCCACAGTCTTTATCCGTTGACTGACCGGAATGACGTGATTTTATAGGTCTCTTCCTTACATATATTCCTCGAGTATACTCGGTTAAGTTGAAACAACTAAATACTATTTCACTCCGCTTCTCGCTCTCTCCGGTCCTAGTGGACTATAGTATATTATATATTTTATTAGTATAACCCTATGTGATAGTTATATACATATATATATTATAATATATTATATATAGTATAAGATAGTCAGGGTTATATATATTATTATACTGGTAGTGTCTGCCGCGATGATATATGATTCTCTATATATATAGTATGGCATACATACCAAATACAAGTCATTCCTTAGATATTATCCATCTTCTCTATTTAGGTAGATAGATAGGTTATAATATATAGGTAACCCTTCAGTAAGTACATAAAGTGTACCGGTAGTAGTTATATACTATTACCCTATATTTAGAGCTCTAAAATATATAATAATAAATTGATATCATAGTATAAATATTATGACAAGCTATAATATATAATCACATAACATTCCAACAGCTACTAGTAGTACTCCTATAATATATTAAAGGTATCACCAGCCAGTCATAGCATAGCAGCCAACACACTCGGGCAACTCAGATAGAGACAACCCAACGCACCCCTCACTACGTCAATATACTGAACACACACATCCTCACATATCATAATCAGCTAAAAACGATTTATCTCACTCTGTTATCTATTCTCACTACTTTGTAAACATACTGTATATCTATGTTTATTTTCAGTTGTTCTTTAGCAGCAATAGCGTACTCACCCTATCTCTACCATATAATATTATATACCATAAACGTGGCCCTAACCTGAAGAATCAGCGAGGATACACTCTCATATCAACCCCCTCCCATGGCACCTACCCTACACCCCTACAAACTCCTCACACCCTAGATCATATTAGAGTGGTCAAAGAACAGAACTACATATGTGGTAAGAAATATACTTGCGAACCTTATCGAGAGAATAATTATTCAATCGCGCACTCTCCTCTCATGTTGTCTCTACTTAATGAGCAAAAATACTCAATGCACATCTCGAACTAGCGAATCGTGAACTATCAGCAACTATTTCGGCGTCGGCACCGCGCTTCTAAAAAGTGAGCGAGTTCTCGCTGACCGAGCACTAAGTGAAGGAGTAGCACACTATCCACTATAATGTATTTAATTTGATTATATAGTATACATAGATATTCTGTTTCCTTTCATAATATATAATACCTTAGTTGATCTGGATATTATATAGCTGTGAGTAAGTCAACTATACGTGAGATAGTAAAGAGAGACGACTTACCTAATATAAATATAACTAATACTATATAAAATCTCGCAGAGCCTATTATAATTATAAATCACTAAATAGTAATATACTATCTACTACTATAGTTTATCTCTATATTATACTTATCTAGGTTACTCTTTTCAGGTCACAAAAAACACAACTTTCTTGCAAATAAAACTGCGTATTCACGCTCCTCGGCAATCCCATTACTCAGAGACTTTTGTGGAAGAATGTTACCAAACCAGTCGTAGAGGTCTACAGTTATTTTATCATTATTATATAATACGCAGAAGTATATATATATGACTTAGAAGGATGTTTTGCAGTCCTCTCTTGTTCTCACCTGAGAATTGTGTTTATTTTGGAAAAGAAGCGGCTCTCCAGGTTCCAAGAGTGAGCTAGCAGATTTGTATTTATATCAGAATATGATATTGCGGATTACTCTTATGTAAAACGCCAAGAATGTTTATATCGTACCGAGAAGACCGAAAAAGACCTCGGAGGAAAATATAGAAATAAGAAGGGTACTCCTCCGAGAGATGAGAGATTAGAAGTTAGCGCGAATTTTAACAAGAATTGAATCTTCCACCAGGTTTGAACACGACCCCACCGGAAATACATTCCGTACCCAGTAGATTCAGCCCAAAAGAATCGGAAAGATAAGACGAGAGCCCAATTCTTAGAAGGGTAGAAGAAAAAATTACACAAAAAGTATGCGTTACTAAAAGAAAAACGTAGAGTGCCCTTCTGCCAGATGTCAGAGAGGTGTGGCTTTTTTGTGAACGTTCAAGACAGAAAAAGCCCTACTTAAATAATCGCGACGCATCGAATGAGCTTTATGATGGACATAAAAATATGATAGAGGATGAAATATAACAATGTTTGATCGACCAAAGAGTCGGAACGAGATGAGATAGCGCTATGGGCGGAGAGACTAACAAATATATATATAATACCGGAAGGGTGAACTAAAAGAAAAGAGCATTCGACCCGCTCGCAAAACAAGAGATGAGGACGAACTTTCACAGAGAAGAGGCAGTGAGAGAAACCATGCGGCGTCAGCAGATGTTTTAACGGGCCAATTGGAGGAAAATGAATCTTACTATAAGAGTGAGCTTAGTCCAATAATGATTCTAAAGATCGTATAATAATTGTTATCGTGACCACGAGTCCATCCAAACGACAGAAAGGTACGGAGTAGCGCGCGAAGAAGATCCATTAAGAAAACGAGCGAGAAGTTATCGCATTTCTCTCTTATCATATAGCCTCAGCCTTGGGATCCGGACATAAAGATCGAGTTAGCACAGAGGAAGAGCTGACTATAATATACGGTAGGTCCGCGGTCAACACCCTGCAAACTTACATATCTCTAGAAGGAGCGAGAAAAGGCTATCCTCTTCGTAGCGCCAGCAAGCACATTCTGTGCAAAGAGCGATGGAACGAGAAAGCAGACTCGATTAACCAAACATGCACACTCAAACATGATCAGACGCGCTCTCTCTCGTGAGGGTCTTTAGTTATTCATTTTGACTGGTAAACTACTTACCGCTCTTTCTAACAGTGGCGCCACTGAAGAAGATCGAGTGGCAATTTTAGCGTCTCAGGTGAAAGCACTAGCGAAAACTTCTAGGAGAATATAAACGATAAGTTGAACCAAGGTATTAGAGAGAATTCGAGCCGCGGGAGATATTTTGACCTTAGGCAATTCAATGACGGTTAGGAAAACTTCGGAGTATCGCAATTCGAGGAAGTGTGCACATAAAGCACACAAGAACTAATAACAAGAAACAAAGTACGGAAGACATGAGTGTGCGTGAGCTTCACCACACCAAAAACTAGCAGAAAGATATGTGCTATATGCTACCATGGTGCCACACACATATATTTGAAGATTTTATGCGGGATAAATTACCTCACGACACTTATTATAGCCACACACGGAGGCCTCCCGAGTAACATCCGGCGCAACGTATAAGACTCCTCTTTGGTATATTTAAGGTTTTGGCCAAGGATTGGATCAGAGCGATAGACAGCGAGTGTAATTGACAGCCCTCAAGGAGCAGTATTACAGTACTCAATAGCAATAAGATGCCTCTCTCCTGGTTGAGTGGTTATCCCGAAACAGTATAGAATATACTTCAGAATGAGCTATCGAGAGGTTACTAGGAGCCTTACACTTCTGATTTTCTCTTAGTAAAAGTTCCTCACGTATGGGTACTATAATGCGGACTCCCACGCCTATTCACCATTAGCTGGGGACTTGGATACCAAATTGCTCCTACGCGTTTCAAGATTTATCTTTCTCTTCTAGCCTTGTTTATATGAGCTCTACATAATTTGAGAACATATATCCTGCGCTTTGTGAAATTCGGTTTATTTGCTGTGCTGGTATACGTGAAAGCCTGGATATCATGCCCGAATCATGTGATGGTGTCCTTTCCTCTGAGTCCAGAGTGCGTAATCCAAGTTCTATACATAAACTACAAGTGCGACTTCTATATTACTTTCGACCAAGGCAATTTATCCGCACTAAGTCATCATTGGTACTACAGGTCTCAACTGCTATACTTCCTGGTAACTGTTTCTCAGAACTCTTAATCTGTAGCAAAAACTGACATCGCGGCGCGTCTGCTACCTGTAGTGCTACTGAGACACCATCGTGTGCGGAGATGGACACCGGGCAGCAAAGATCTGAGCAACCCCACAGACACTTGACAGCATTATAACAATAGAGCATACTTCCCTTTTGTTTTGAAGTACTGCAGTCTTAGACATAAGAATTTCGAATATAATTGCGTCACGAATAATATTGTATGTCGTGGAAAATAGTCAAGTCTTTCGAGGAAGCAAGGGCAGTAATAGCTCTTAAAGTTGTACAAGACGACGAGTACGAACGGTGAGAAAGTCTCCCTTGACTATTTCCCTCTAAATCAATGTTCTTCCATAACTAACAGGAAGATCAGACAACCAATACTCTATCAAGTTGTAGAACGTCACACGGAAAACATTTTCCAAACACCAACGAAATCCACAACTTTTTGCAGAGACTAAACACCGAGTGGACGTAAAAAATACATTTCGAGAAAGTATAGTCAATGTTACAACATCTATAGTGAATATTCTGAAGTACATGAACAAATTATGGAAACAGATTAGCATAATAACGAGTCACTGATACTGTTTAGCTTCAATTACTTACCCTACAACTTGTGATCGACATTTGTTCATAATCATCTAACGGAAGGACAAAAACGTGCCACACTGGTATTTTTGTAGATAAATTGAACTGCAGAGCACATCCGCCAAGGCGTCAACAATAAATTGCATAAATCTACAGTAAACCGATCATGCCTACACCTACACTTGAACATTCCTAGCGCCAATCTCCTAAATAACCAATCCTATGAGCGAAGCTTCTATATTTCCTTTGCTCTATCTACCATCTATCTCACATCGTCTTTTTTTGTTTTTCAAAATTAACACAGGCTGTCACTCGCAAGCTGACATAACATCCCACCAGACGAGTCAAACTCCTTTTTTAAAAAATTTATTTAGATGACTATATATAGAGGACGGTAAATTTAGTATTAAGGATACTCTGTTCCCAAGGAGTATCTCCTCTGCGGCGTCGTATGGTAACACTCACAACATCCATTTCTAGACACCATTTTTATTACATTTTTTAGCAGAGTATCAATCTACGTCTCTAAATATGTGCAAAATCATGTCCTATATATAAAACAGCTGGAAGAGAGTGTCCCAAATCCACCATCTCACTATCCCCGAGCCTCGTATCTAAAGATCTGCACAAAATCATTATAACCCATTGGTGAAAATGTCCATAGCCTATGTAATGGGAAGAGTATTCAACCTCCGATGATGGAGTTGTAAATATTATCATATCCGTTTCGAATTTTGGTTGATGTTTTGATCTTCAACATCTGACACAATAAAAATTAAATGTGACCATCCCTCTCACGAGCTTATAGACGATTGACACTATATTCTTTGAACCCACACCTAGAAACTCTATCAACTACTTCAAATAAGGTATAACCTCGACTATACTCTAAGGGTAGAACATATCAATATATGCTAGGGATATAATAGCCTTAGTAGGTACTAATTTATATACCTACTAGTATACTACTACTATCATCATGGCAGCAAATCCTAACACTAAACCGCTCATGATACCATCTAACCATACAATAATGGATACACCTAAACTCACTCACGCTACCTATACTCATATAGTAGCATATCATCTAACACAGCGTCATGTATTAAACAACACAAAAATTCCAAAACGAAAAACCTAAAATTCCGCATAATAAAAGTTAGACGCTTCGTCCCGCCTAATTAGTAGTGACGTTATAGCGTTAGTGAACCTATATTATGAGCTCTCTTAGGCGTTCTCCCGATAGGCGATTGGCAACAGCCTCCTTCTTCGGTTAGATGTGCCAACCAATGTTAAATATAAATATTTTACATAAAGCAGTTCCATAGATTCAACCTTTTCCTATTACGAGGATATATATTCCTTTTTTAAAAAAACAATAAAGACCCATTTAAAATTACGAGATATAAACACCATTGAATATTTTTCCTGAACTAATGGATCCTTAGAGGTACATAGAGGTTCAAGTTTCATACTCAAAACTGCTATCAACTCGACGATGAATTCTGATCACTCAAGCGTGATTTCATTCATTTAAGCTCTCAATCATAACTCAGGTGAGTTCTCAGAGTGGCCTCGCTCAAATATTAATAAATTTGCCAAAAAGGCATACTAACCATATTTAGATACTAGTCCTAGTAGTCCTATTTAATTACCTAAATACTTGACTTTTTTATACTCTCACCCATGAGGTGATTAATTAAAAAAAGTCTTACAAAATTACAAAATATACACTTAGTTCGATATACCAATCAATCGTAAAATAGAAC
The DNA here is from genome assembly GCA_015478945.1 of Trachelipus rathkii. NCBI lineage: Eukaryota > Metazoa > Arthropoda > Malacostraca > Isopoda > Trachelipodidae > Trachelipus > Trachelipus rathkii. Next base: position 25,042 of record JABUQX010067044.1, on the reverse strand, counting down.
TGTCATTCACTTAACTGCAAATTTTTGAATGTAAAGAAATCTTTTAGCAGATTCAATAGGAGAAAAATAAGAGAGCATCTAGCATACATGGTTAAACAAAACCCTGCGTCATGTGAAAATTTTACCCCTGTGTCCATTTAGTAATCGAGAAAAAAACACGACGAAGGCAATAAGCAAATGAATACAAAGAATGACTTCTTCTACTCCATGAGGAGCCCAACACAAATGAAAAATGAAACTATACATTTATACATTTCAAAGTAATAGTCCTTAATTCTCTTCCATGTCCTCTCCCGCGATACAAGGGGTCTTAGACCCCTTCTATATGAGAGCTAACGTTGAGGTTTCTGATGGGAAGCGGGGCAATGGTTATTGTTATTTTTGTGGTTATTAAGTGGATGTACAGAGAGATCTTCACAGAAGCACGAAATCACTTGACCGTGTTAGTGAAAACTAGACGACCGCGGAAATCCCGTACGAACGAAAGAGAGGTTTAGAGAACGAATGCGTTCATTATGTTATACCAAGATGTTCAGTTCCATATATAGCAAGGAGAATATATTATACTCAATACACTACGAAAAAGGTGAGATAGATTCAGGATAAGATGTGTTGAGGCGGTGCTGAAGAGGTATAGTGAGGCACATCAGGGAAGAAGAGCTTGCTCTCTAAAAACTAGAGAGTGGAGCCACTTTAGATCCTTCCGCACCCAGCAATAAAGCAGATGAGAACGAGCTTAGCGCGAGGGAGAGGGAACAAATATGAAGGAAAGCAAACAGGATGGCAATAACGGGGATTCCCTCTTGGACATTATAGAAAACTCAATGTAGATTGAGTATGACCCGAGGCGCATATCGCGCTCAGGAATCAACTCGATCCAGGAGGCGACGTAATGCTACTACTAGCATATAGGAGGCCAAATTCATTAATGTTTAAGAGGCGTTCATGCTAGCTGAGGGGAGCAAGAAACTACCATGACCTCTTCAATTGGCGCTGATACGTAGTTTGTACATCAAACAGCGCGTGGGTCGAGTATAAAGAAGAAGGAGCCGAATCACAGGTCTGAAGGTAGTTAAAAGGACGGTCTGTTTATTTTACTAACTATTTCTAATAAAATAGGAGTATAAGACTGAAATGCTCGATATAGAATTTATATCGCGTTTTCTTTTACAAAATAGAGATCCTAATAGATTAAATATTTCATCGATGATTGAAGGTATACTACTAGTCTTTGCGTCTCTATACGAGACCTGTATAAAGAGTACCCATATATAATATTCTCAGAAACGTATATATTATACTATATATATATACATACTGATATATAATATTAGATAAAATTATATTATATATATATATATATATATATATAATATATGTCATAATATAGTGAAGTGATGATAGATATAACTAGCAATAATAATTATTTACTTTACCAATACTCTCTACTCACCTACCGTAATACTAAGCTAAACTCTATGATTCCTTTCTATATAAAGCTACTTAGATATATTAATGTCTCATATATATTATATATAGAAGGCTAAATGAGCAAAACGATATTATATTATACTCGCATTAATGACCTCATTATATATAATATTTTTTATATTGGTATTACAAGTGATTGTATATAATAAAGAATTATATATATAATATATATATATATAATAGTTATATCTCGGGTAATAATAGTAGTAATACCTAGTGATAGATATATATAATATATATAATTATAGTATATAACTATATATATACTGAGTGAACATATCTGGAAATTTTACTTGTATGCATATTTTTAAAATTATTTGTATATTGTATTCATGCTAACACTAATAATAATAATAATAATAATCTCAATAATAATAATAAATAATAATCTTAATAATAATTTAATAATAATAATTAATATCAATAAATGAGATCAATATATAACCCAAATACTATTTTACTCCTTAGATTTGTGAGTTGCGCTGCAATGCGAACTGAATGCAACTAAGGTAAACACCAGAGATAAATAATAATGAGAGCGAGAACATTTTAAAGTCTGTAAACAGACTCAGCAGAGTACACACCTCTCTAGAGTCTCTCATCTATAGGAACAAGTTTAATCAAAATATATCTGCTTCATACCAATTAAATATATCAGCGAACCTCTCGAAATTAATAATTTAAGTGTGCAGTAAAGAAATTTTGTGGAAATGTACTCCTACTCTCCACTAAAAATACTCTTAACATGTTACAAAAGTAACAGGAAGTCTATGTATAAATAACATAAAAAGAATGTCAATAAAGTTCCGCTGCAAGTTATCATACTCAACTACATCAAATGTGAGGCTTTCGTCAGTCTAACTATCTCCTTCCCAAAAAGAAAAGACACAACCAAATATAACATTTTAATAATCCCTCCTAGTTCAATTAAGAAATACTCTTCTAAATATAATACGTTTAGCACCAATAATTAACAAAAAAGGAACAAGAGAGACTAATAAACTAAAGCTGTAAAGGAACGATTAATATAAAAGTATTCTCATTTAAGCTTGACTTAGGGTTGGAGGAGGGGAGAACCACATCGCACCTGGTTATTGCACTGCACTGCACCGAAGAGCACCATTGCAACCATTTACAGTTGCATAAAGAATTGATTATTTTCCTCTTTTTAAATCCCACTCGATAATATATGTATATTACAGATAGTCTTCCTTCAATAAGTCATGCTTCTCGCTCTCAGATACTGCTGACCTTATTTTCCGTATATGCATTGTCAATATCGATAAATGAATCTTGGGAAAATGGATAAACGAAAATTATCGTTTATGATATTCGCCAGCAAATCACGCAAGACACTACTTCACGGGTCGTCGGAATCTCCAACAATTATTATTATACCTACTATACGGACCAAACTTAGATACTTAAATGTTTACAAATTGTGAACATAAACTTTATACTTCCAAACTAATACAATAATGTAAATACATAAAAACACTTTAAAAATAAATGGCACATAAATATTTTGCTGTTCAAAAGTTTAAAAACTTGGTATTTGTTTGCAATATTAAAATAAAAAAATATAGATTAAAAATTATTAAAAAATATTAAAACCAATAATTTAAATTTTATTTTAACTAATATATATCTAATCCTAATATATATCCCAAATATATCATTATTATATTAACCTATATTACTTATGTATACACAGCTATTAATAGATATAATACGAGATATTTTTTATTTAATGCTGATCAACATATGACGTATCTACTTATATAATATTATATATACTATACTATATAATATTAACTATATATATATATAACTATTATATATATACCTAATCATATATATATATATATATATATATTAATAATATATATATTATCTGAATATAATATTATATATATAATTTAATAATATTATATATAACCCTCACCTAATATATAAACACTATAATCATACTATAAATAATTATAATACTACTAAATACCTATAACCTCCCTCACTATACCATATCAATCAAACTACTACTAAAATATACATCATAATAATATATATATATCTACCTATATACCATCTATTACTAATATATATATATTATCTAATAACCTTCAAACACACTAATAACCCTATATACTTTATAATAACTACTACAACATCACATCAACTAAACTCACATAATATCCCCTACACATCACCTACTATACATACATATACCAAATATTATATATATATAGTATATATATAGAGGTTACAATCTATCCATTTTTCCGTACCAAAATAATGAAAGTTGGCCCCCTTTTGAATAATTTTTTAAAATCATTTTATATTTTAGCAGGCGTAAGATCCCAGGAAAGTTCAAAAACCACATTCGTTTTTAGTAGAATTATACTCTGGTTGTAACCTAGGGTGTGAGCCAAAATGTTGTTGACCAGGTGGTTGCAAAATTATCACTTAATGGATAGTAACACTTTAAGTCATATTTACTCCATATTGGTAATTCTTATACCAAATTTCATAGTAGAGTGATTTGTTAGGGATACTTTAGGGTCATTTGGCCTTCCTGTTTTTTTTTGGAAGATAAAATATAAATATTTCTCCAATCGAAAATGAATCGAAAATGTAGTTAAAAATCGAACGAAATTTCCATTTTTACGCTGGGTGTCATTATTAAAAGAAGGAAAATATTTAACATATGTCAACTACAAGAGAGCAAATCCAACTCAGAAATGAAAAACCGTGTAAACTTAATTATTATTTATAATTATTTTTTTAAATAATTTTAACTAAAAAATTATCTTACAGGGTGTCCAAAAATCAATTATTCGGAAAATGCGCGTAACTTTAACCTTATATTATTCTACTGATGGGGTATGTATTGCATAATAAATACTGAAATTTCACACATTATACTACTCCCATAGATGTTTTGTTCCTTCACCTGCAATATTGACTTTAGTATTTGCTTGTTTTAAAAATAAAGCCTTTCAAAAATGCCCCAAAAAATTTTTTTTTTAAAGTTAGGTGTCATACTGATAGCATACGTAGGGCCTTACTCGTAATATAAAGTTACCTATATTGTTAAAGTGTGTAAAATATTTATTAGTATTATTATAAATGATAAAATTTTTTCAGAATTCTGGACTTTAAAATTTATTTAGCATAAACAAATGAAAATAAAATTTACATAAATTGGAAAAATTCACGTTTGGAAAATGACCAATAAAATATACTTAGACTTGTGTTTTTCTATCCAAATTTATACTATAACATCTATTAAAATCTACTTAACATTTAAATTTATAATAAAATTAGTTTGAATAAACACAGCACCCGAATAATATCTTAATGACCGTATTCTCTCCGACGAGGCCACTCGCGACCGAGTGTTTTCTTCTCCAGAATCAATTTTTTGTAAAATGAATTTTAAAAAAAAATTTTTAAAAAATATATTTTTATTTCGATATTTTTATTATATTTTTCATTATTCTATAACATTAAGGAAACTCCCAATGTAAAGAAAAAAAAACTCATTAAGTCTCTTAGAAGGATAATTACCTTATTAAATCTTTCGATTTTTCATGATTCATAAAAAAAATAAACGGCGATTTATGACCGATTTCTAGATTCTTTACTTTTGCTACGTAGGTAACCTCTATCTCGTTTCTATTAAATATACTACAACTATAAATATTAATACTTCTACTCACGATATCTTGCGCCACTAAACCCACTCCGAATTATCACAGACCCACATAACTTATCACACTGGTCACTATAATAATATAATATATATATAATAACAAAAAACAGACACAGAGTTATCTTCGAAGATATCAACAACAGATCTCTCATATATAAATATCTCTATACTATTTAGACATTAACTCGTGAGACTATATATATATATACTCCTAGTATATATATATAATAGGCACACGCCCCATATTAATACATACCATCCCTCTCTACACGAAATCACATCTTATATATATACTCAGTCACGTACAGAGAGTCCTAAATATTATATAACTCATTAACAATCACACCTTATATTATTATTATTCTCAGGTATAATTATATATAAATGTTGAATTATGGAATCAAACAATAATCAGGAAAATAGACATTCGATATAGACATATGTCAGATACGAAACATATGTATGTGGTAAAATTACGTAAAATAAGGCAGATTATATCTTAGAAGCAAAAATAGAATGTAGTAAGTAGTAACAGAACATATTGTTTATTTTATCATGATTAATAAGAAGGCTATCATCTCAGTTTATTTTATGAATTACAATTCACAGCATATATGATACCGCTCCCACTGACACTAACGACTATCTTGATCTTGCTTGCCTAACGCTGACTTATTCTCGTCGACGCTCGGTTCACATATGTCATAAAATAATTATTTACCGAGTTCTCGGTGACTTTGTTCAAAATGCTGAGGAAGAGTGTCTTCAAAGACCACAACAACCCCAATACTCAACAAAAAAAAAAAAAAATATAATAAATAATATAAAGAAAAAAAAATGACAAAAATACTCTACTCACTCTCTAAGTGATTATTAAGAGATAATGTATCGCTTGGGAGTTTATTACATTTGATGAGTAGGAAACATCTAACCCAACTCAAGGTTTAATCGTTATATTATTTGACGCAATATTATGCCAAACGGAATTCCTCCTTTCCAAGGCAATAGAGAGTGTACCAAACGAATTATAGCCACTGCTTATCCAATAATGAAAGAAGATCTCATAACTACAAGGTATCGCATTTATCCCAATTAATAGGTATTATGCTATTATCTCTCAACTACATCCGCAGTTATCGCGATCTTGCAAAAAACTCCAAAGCCAATCTAAGGTCATTACTATACTGTAAGCCCTGACCTAAAATATAAAAATGTAATAGTAGCTAATAATACTAATAATAAATTAAATAATATTATTACACACTTTAACAAGACCGTACGACTATATTAAATTACGAATCGTAGGACTCTCACAGCTTATGCAGTTCCGATACATAACACAATACTTTAAAAAGTTTTTTTTTTTTATTGGCATTATTCTATGAATGCCCGTTAATTCTACTTAAAACAACGCATACATACAAAGTTCCAATATTGCAGCGTAAAGAAACATCTCTATATTGGTAGTAAGTATAATAATGTGTACATTCAGATTTTTTCCAGTCAATTACCCCACAGAGATTATTTATAAAGTTGTAACATTATAGATTATGACAGATTTTCCGAAAAAATTGATTTTTAACAATGGTGTACAACCATGTGTAAATATTTTTAAAATATTATATCTAATTACAAACTCCAAATAAGATTATTGAGTATAACCCCATTAATCTTTAATTATTATTATGTGATAATCATACACAACATAACTATTTATAAATATCTGTTAAAAATTTTTTCTTTTCTTTATTTAAATTAACACCCACGAAAATGTGGAAATTATTCTTCCGATTTTTAAACACAATTTTCGGGAGCAAATTTTCATGAGGAAATATTATTTATACACCCATACAAAACAGGGATTAAGGCCAATGTTACACATAATAGTGAGTCCCTAAACAAACGACTCTTCTATGCCTCTTAGGTATCATAAGAATAATAAATATAAACACATAATAAACAATACGACTTAAAATGTTAACCTCTATAATTAATTTGAATTAATTTTGCTCCTTGATAGTTTATGAAAGTTTTTGAGTTCTCCATCAAAGTTCATGTCCTATAATAAAACAAATACTCAAAATAAAACGATATGAGTGGTTTTGATAAAATTTTACTCTAAGAGGCCCGATAACATTAACGCTCCCATGTCTCACCCAAGTTAATAAAAAAGTGATTTTGCTAAATTATTATCGAGCGTCCATCTCGCGGTACGTGAAGATATATTAATTTTTATTGACTCCACATATTTTCAATTATTAATTACGCTGTTCTCTACTATATAAGAATAAAAATTTATATAATTTTTATAATATAAAAAACTAGGGCATTTCCTTTTTTCCTACTCCTCTCTATATATTTATCTCTAAAGTTAATATATACTATATAGGAGGGTACACAATAGTGATATTCAGTATTTATATTTTTTGATTTTTTAGAAAATGAGCGGGTTTTATATGGGTCTCTAATTGGTATATTTACCTTCATAACAGATAACAATATCACTGTTTACTTTTAACTATCTTAACATATAAGATCAATTTACTATATAAGGATATTTCAAATGTTATTCTCAATAGTATTAAAACTGCCTGATATCATGTATTAACTATTACCATACTTCGAATATACTCAAAAATTCATTTAATAATAATAATAAACTGAAAATTACTAGTTATTTAATTTTCAAATATATAAATAGAATATATACAGTAATGAAGTAATTTCACGAGACTGTTATATCATCTCATTCTCTATATATATATATCTTACGTATCTATCTCGATACATATACCATTTTCTATAACATAAAATAATTTATACTGCTAAATAATAATATTTAATATCTTTATCTATATCTACCCTATTTCAATCTATAATAATTTTATCTCCTTAAAATGCATTTCCCTACGTATATATATATATATCGTTATATCTCTATCAGTTCTAATCATCTACTCTTTACTCATATATATATAATATATCTTATCTCTTATAAATTTATTCACTATAAAGATATAATGTTTTCCTATCATCTCATACTATTACAATATTAGATAATCCTAGAACCCGTTTATGGAGGCCCACTTATATTGATCTTTACTAATATAGGTCAGTAATAGTATACGTTTATATATATATTGAACTGTTTAGTAGTAATTGAATTGTTTTCTACCCCTGATAGCTGGCCCAGGTACAATAGTATTTATCCAGATAATATAAATATAAGGGCGTCAATAAAAGCCAATTTATATACACGTACCAGCTGACTAGAGCGAGCTCTCACTCCTATAGAATAACTCTTTCTACTATTTTGTGTGACATGCATGTCGTTAAATAGTAACCTGGGAAAAGTCTCAAAACCACCATCTCGTCTTGTAGATTTACTCTGGTTTGATAAACTCATAGCATGTGTGGAGCACATGACATGTTTGGAACCTATGGCTGGCGAGTCAAGATTTATCACTCTAATAGATGGTAAACATTTTCTCCATATCTCCAATATTGCGTACTCTCTCACATAATAACCAAATTTCAACTAAGAGCGTTAGAATTATGCTTAGAGGCGAACACTCTATAACGATAACACCGAACTGGAGCCTTGTCACTGATTCATTTTTCGTACAGAGCGAAACCAATAATATTCACCATGTGAAATATGAAGAATCCGTAAAATATTGTGTTAAACAATCTCGAAGAATTCTCCATATTTACGTGGTAAAATTATTTGGTATGTGCAAATGGGAAGCAAAATAAAAATTAACGATTATATCAATCAATCGCCTTTGCATATCATAAAGAGTAGGCTGTATTAACTAATATATCATATAAAAGTTTATAGGCATAATAATTTTAAAAAAAAGATTTATATTAGAAGAGTTGATAGATTTATAATATAATTTCAATTTATTTCTGAAAATCTCATAAACATAAAGGTAACTTATTCAAACTACTTAATATCTCTGTATTGTAGGTATTAAGTGTACAAAAAATCTTATGAAAATCTTTCACATTCACATCCTATATATTATACTACTACCATAAGATGTGATCCTTTACTGCAATATTGTATTTTGTATTTAGCTGTTTTAAGAAATACAGATCCATCTCAAATAAATTAGCCTCAAAATAAAAAATAATAAAATTTTAAGTTTATGGTAGTTTTCAGCTCTGCTGTGTTTAGTACTATACAAAGGTAATACAGTGACAGTGTATGAGGTTTTCCAATGTAGTAAATATATCAAAGTATCTTATAAATACGGTAATCTTAATTATAAATTTACTATAAACACCAAAAATAATTAATAAACTCACATCTATTCTATTTCTCTTCAACTATTTTATTTTAGCAATAATAACCTCTCAATAGTAAGTAATTTTCGATATTGTATCACTCTCTCCTCTCCCTTTGTTTGATTTAATAAAAATTTCTCACTTATGGTTAACAGATGTCAATTATAGATATAACATTACTAAGCTTGACGTTATTCGATGCGAGAATTTTAATTAACACAACTTCTTATAATCTCATCTATAACAATTCAAACTCCTCGGATATTATGAGCATGTATAATTAATAATTAGTTCCCATTTGCGTAACAAACATCAGACGTAATAAATAATTTAATGTTATAAGACGCGACAATAATTCATGATTATGGCAAGCTAAGAATTTTACTGAATAAATATATAGCCACTGTTTTACCCAGTGATTTGTAAATAATAAAAAATATTAATTTATACGTGTAATACATTTTATTCATTATAAAAAAAAAATGATATTTGGCAACGTTTTCAAGATAATTTATGTTAATATTTTTTATATATAATAATATAATATTTTATATATAATGGGTTTGATTCTATTTTAAGTACATGTATTGATATTAAAGCATAGTATTCTTCTCATGTTTTAATTTATATATTTATATATATCTGATATAAGAGTTAATACGTAAATATATAGTTATATACAATAATAATAAAAATAATTTCTGCTTATATTTATAGTTATATTATAGTATATATATATTATATTAATTGTATGAAGAATTGAATTATATATATTAATTAATAATTATTAATATATATTTATACGGTATAGATATATATATATATATAAATATAGTTATATATATATTATAATATTAATATATATATATATATATAAATTAAATTATATATATTATATAATTAAATAATATAATTAATATATATTATATAATTATATATAATTATATAATATAATTATATATATATTAAATATATATATATATATATATATATATTATATTATTAATATATTAATATATTATATTAATTATATATATATTTATAGGTACCGTAAAATGGTGAGGAAAATCAGTCATAAAAATCTTGCAAGTACGTTATAATCATTTCTATTTATTAATCTGAATAAATCTGAATATAATATATTAATTAATTTATAAGTAGTTACATAATAAAAATTATCCTAATTTAAACTTAATAGTTTTTTCTTTCAATCAATTTGGAGTTTACTATACTATAATGTAATTATCTATTAGATTATTATAAACTGAATAAATTAAATAATAAAAATATCGATATAAATAAATTAAATTATTTTTTAATAATATTTTTTTTAAATATTCCATTTAATCAAAAAATATTGTAAATCGGTGACAAAAACTCAGAAGTCAGTGATCATATATAACGGGATCTATAAACTATTAATATACGTCCGGTAGTCAGTAATGAATAATACGTTAAGTCATTACTAATATTAATTATTACGTCTGTTTCTCCATTCCAATACTTAATTTAATTATATATTATTTAAACCATATAAAGTGTTAGATATATGAGGGGTAAATTTTTAATAAATTAATATGTATATTAAATAATACTTTTATAATCAATGCAATTAACTTGAGATAGATGAAAAATAAATAATGGCTAATGTATTATAAATATTTTTGTTATTATAATTATATAATTGGTCATAATCGGAAAACTCTCTATTAATTATTTTCCAAATTATTATGAATTTATATTATACATGTTTTTAATGCTATAAATAAAAATTGGAGAAAATAAAATAGAGAATTAGACAAAAATTTTATTTAATTATCATTTAATTTAAACTTAATAAAATATTATAATATTACATCTCACTATAACTTTTAACAATGTTTTATATGGTATTTATAAATACATTTGCGAATTTCAGTGTTGTTAGTGATTATGCTTTCGAAGTGTGTGAGCCACTCCAACTTTAAAAAAAAAATTTTTTTTGAGTAATTTTAAAGAACATTTTAGTTTAACCTGATATTTTACTTTAAAAACAATTTCATACTACTAAAGCTCCAACTCAATTTCTCAGGGGATGAAGTGAACATGCCGTATCACATCTTCAAAAGATTTATAATTAAAACTTATAGTGATGGGATTTTGTAGTCACTAATACTGAGTTGCTGAAAAAATTTTCAGATTTTAGCACAATTAATACTCAACCCAGCACGATAGAGTAAATTAGGACAAGATTTCACATAGTTACGCGGATTACCAGACTAAAAGATTGTTTTGTATTGCACATCGTGAACTATAAAATTATTTTAATATTAAAAAAAATTATTTAAACAAACTTTCAAATATAGAAGTTATTCTAAGTATAATATACTCCGCTAGCACTTATAGTATATGTATACATCACACAAAATTTTATAATATCGTTAAATTATTTTGCCATTCTCTCTTAAATAAGTGAGCACACTCTAATAATATTCCGAAACAATTTTCTCTCAATATCGCTTATGTTAACCAATGTATCTGTATAGATCAAATTTATTTATGGTGAAGAAATTTAATTTATTTCTTACTAAAAAAAAAAGAACAAGGATAAGTGCCAAAATTTACCCATTTACAAGTGACTATCTCGCCTATACAAAATCTAGCTACTACGTCTATGAAATTTTTGGCATGACTAACTTATAGGTAGAGATTCTCAGTAGGTTATCCCAATATTGGGAGGGATGATGACTTAAAGTATGGCTAAGGCCTCCTATTAAATGTAGAGTTATATATCCTAAACCCATTATCTGGAATACTCAATCTCTGCATGCCATCACCCGGGCTCACAACCAGAGTAAATCTCACAAAAACGAGTATGCTGCAGAAGAGTCATAGCGGATATCACCATTAACTTGCCATGCAAAATTATCATAAGTGGTTTAAAAAAATGATGTCGGATTGCATAGGGCACAAGGGTGGCATCCATTATTTCTTGATAGCGGGAAGGAAATGGGCCCACAATATGATACCACTGTTAGATTTACATTTCTAATACAGTAAATAAGTACGAGATTGGTGAAATATATAGGTAGTCTCTCTCGGCTAGTAGTAATAATATAGTAAGTATTCATAATATGCAGCAATATCCTTAAGTGATTAGGTTATGATAAATTAAGTAAAGGATGATATGAATAAAAGATTTACTAACAAGTAAAAGGCTATATAAGTAAAATCCTCCCTCCCTCCGTCCCCTCTATTTATTTATTCATAAAATAGTTATATTATCCATATTATTGTAATTGTATATAAGTACTTATCCTCTTAGTTAATTTTTCTCTCATGCAGGCGTGTAGTGGTATAAACTCACTTACGAATATACGTATAGAGAGCTTATCGTAGTTTAGTGCATAGTCAATCTACTTCAACTAGAAATATATAGTTTTATATGAGTAAGGATAAAGTTAATAATGAATAATTAAACTCATATTTTACTAGTATTCATATTAACGCTCTCTCTTTTTATTATAGAATTATTTATATATATAAATTAATTAGCCTCATGCTATATAATCTTTTACTTTTTAGGAATATTGGATTTAGGTACTTGTTAATAATAATAGATAATACTGTGACCTTACATAGGTTATAGTAGCTCAGATGATGAGATAGTAATAATATTATCAGGTGAGTATAAGTAGTTTCTTATCTATTATTAACGGTATGATAATATATATATAATATGTAAATACATATATAGCCGTATAATTTCTATTTAATATATACCCGTTACGTTTAATGATGACTATTGATTAAGAGGTATATATAGTGAATGATTAGGGTCATTATACTATATTTATATTTTATTAATAGTTTATTATTCATTATTAATTACATATACATTATTATATATAATATATATATGTGGTTTAAAAAACAAATTTTCTCTGGAATATGAATATCTACTGGCCCTATTTTTTAACTTCAGAAATTTTTTCTTAATAATTTATTTAATACATTATAAAATAAATATATATCTTATTTATCATTATAATATAAAAATATAAAAAAAAAGACAATATTTCTCAATTGTACATGTTTATTTATATTAAGTCATATTTTTCAAATTATATTTATAGTTTTGACTAGAATGTATAATTGAATATTGTGGTCCAATTTGATGTAATCTACTATTAATGTGTATCTATACAAGTCTTTCTTCCTGTATGGTCGTGTCGTTTGTGAGTACTGCTAGCTGATATAAAATAGTTTGTCCCGTGATTAAAGCTCAGACTTAAATATAACCCTCACCAATAGGATCAACTAGTCATTACCATCCGAGTGGGCTTCTTACTACTTATTTGATATACATAAGTTGATCTATCAATATAAACAACGTCGTGGTGAACTCTAATAATAGCGGTGAAACAGTGAGCTCTAACTTCGATAAAATCTGGAACTTTAATAGTTATATGAAGTAGTAGAGGAATATTATGTTGATCTCTTATAGAGTAACTTATCATTAGAAACTTTTAAACGAGGCTAATAAAAGATATTAAGACGAGTAACGTGTTAAGGTATCATGATATCAGAATCTTGCAGATTTAGGTGCTTCTCCTTAGGCGGACGCTATGTGCTCAGTAAAACTCTCCGCATGGCTCGAAATAACCATGTTTTAAGCCAATACTTTCTCATCTCTTTCTTTCTTAACCTCTCCCCGTCTCCTCAACTTTCTTTCGCCACACCCTCTTAATCTAACAGTGCCTCATAACATTCTCTTTCATACTCTCTTCATCCATCAAATTTCTCTACATTCTTCTCTGTCTCGTGTGATAGCGGAATTCTCCGTCCTTTCTTGCCACACGCCATAAGTCCCTGAAGTCATTTAAATTGAATAGAAATACTCTTCATATAATTAATCGTTCACTTTACAGTATATTTGTATTTTTAACTTAGGGTCTCATCAATATTTCTTATAGCTGCCTTTAAATTATTGAGTTTTAATTTTTTTACTGTTGAGCTAACCTCTCACCTGTATTATAGAGAACCCATATTCGAAGCTATTTGTATAGATGAGTATAACTTTTTGGAATTTGAATTTAACAGGAAAAATGGTATATTTTTTTTTGTTTCTCTATTTTTTAATTGTTTAATAGATTAATTATAATATATTAACAATTTAAGGTGAATTGTGCGAGTAATTATTGTTATATAGTTAAATGAGTTATCACTCTATGACTAGCTGGTAATTTATTTAACTTTTTTACTCTTTTTGAAGGTGCTTGGAACCCCTTCCCCAATATATAATGTGAGAGGTCGAAACCTGTATTCTTGCTCCTGTTTGGCATATATCAATACCACTCTAATTATTTTAGTTTGTGGTGGGTTGGTGTTAGTACAATAGTTAAAAAACTCAAATTTAAATGATCGTGCAATATTACAATTTAATTGGTATGAAGCAATATTTTATTAACTTGTTCCTAAAAATAATATTATTGAACTTACATTTGCTTTATATTATTCAATGCTCTCTTTAAATATGTGAGGTCTGCTATTATTATTATACTTTTTTTTACCTAGTATTGCTCATTCAGTTCTGCATTGCTAATATTCTAACTCATCAATTCATGATAGAAGTATGTGCAACATATAATAATATTTTTTTTCATAATTATAATTTCAAATATCATGTAATAGTTTCCTTAAATATTTTAATCATATAATATTAATTTGTTTATATTTATTTTCTATAATTATATGTTATTTAGTGTTATTAATATATATATTATGTGGTGTATATATATATATTTAAGACGTCTGTTGAATATACATATATGATATATATATACAAAAGATTCTGATTATATAATCCTATAGTGTGGTAGGCAATATCACGTTCTCTTTTGGATTTTATATTATATGCCGTTATCAGGATACCGCAACCCACCCGAAAATATAATAAGTGATTTTAAATATTAAAAATTAACATACCTTATTTGTTTAATATATTTTGTTTCATATTCTAATTATAAGTTCTAGTAGTAATATAACATAAATATTTTAATATTATAATAAATATACCGGTTACTCCACTTATAATACTATTAATCTGTTAGTATCGGATACGTATCCATTATATAATAGTTCATTAAAACTCAAAATAAAAAAAATAAACAATTATATAATATATTACAATATTTATTTCCCATATAATAGATTCACGGCCCATATATTTATATATTATATATCTTAATTGGAATATAAGGTGGTTATATTAATTTTATTACATATTTATAAAGTAGATATAAAATTTATTAATAAAATACTAATTTTAAATATATAAATAATCTATATATATATATAAAATAAGTATCTATAAGAATGTATATTATATTATTTAATATATATACATAGGGAGTGAAATATTTTATATAAATATATTAATATTTTATGATTAATTTAATTAATGTGATTGATAAACATCTTATTGAATATAAATTTTATATTATTAATTTAATATAAAAATAAATATATAAATTATATATATATATAATATATAAATAACACATAACTATATAATAAGTAATATAATATTAATAATATATTATATAATTCTATTTAATTTATAAATTTGTTCAATATTGTGTGAAAATTTTACTTCTACAGAATTTCCGAATTTTTTATCTTTACAGTCACCAATATAACTGTAAGTTTTTATAATAATCATTTTATAGATAGCTGCTAGAATATAACCTTTTTCTTGTTTAATATATGTAACTAATCTCACTTCAGAGGTTCCCTTTTTAACACGAAGCGCGCTTGATCGTCTCCTCAAGTATATAGCAGCGCCCATAAACATACGAATAAAGTAGAGTCATAGAGTTAGAATTCATCAAACCTTACACCTCTGCAACCACTCATATAGAAAATAGACGTCTTAATATATATTAAAAAACAACCTCAAATTTTGGGCGCTCTTTTTTGATTTGTAAGTGGTAGAAGATCACCTTATAACACTGCCAATGGTGGATGCCTTTTCTCTCTCTGTGATTAATATCGTGCTGCACTCCTGTAGTCATTCAAATTTCTCACACCAATAGGTTTCTTTTTCTTTTTGTCTCATAGTCAACGCCAGAATAACACACGACACCTGCCATTTTGCTCCTTCAATTGTCTCGCGCTAGATCGTGAGTTCATCTTCTTTGTGTAATAGGTGCTACGAGGCCATCTCTTATCCATTTATAAAAGCAAGGTTCTTACCTGATGATGTATTCACATATACCTCTTTACTATATAAGCTCAACGTCCATTCAACCTATACATCTATATTCCAGGAAATCATCTCTCACTTATCGTAGTGATTTAGTATTTTTTCTACCTTCTCTCATTTGGTGAATCTGAACTACATCTATGTTTATTATATATGATTACAATATCTCAAACGAGCTTGTCTCCTCTTATTACTGTATATCGGTGTTAATGAGATTCCCCCGCTCGTTAGAGTTAACTCATAACACTCGGTTATATTTATAGAGTCGCAGATATCTTAGTGTGCATCCGTCGGAAATTTGGTTCCCCTTGTTAACACTATCCACTCTCTTATATAAAATAAACAAAAAAATAATTAAAATATGCACATTTGCCTTCATCCAACATATCACGTTTAATGAGCTCCATATATGAATACCCAATTCTTCGAGCGTTATTTTTATGCGCTGTAGTCTTGTTAAGATGACAGAATCTTACAAGACTTAATTTAACATATTCTTATATGATATTAATTTGTATATGATACATTATTCTCTCTTTAATTGCTATTAATTTTATTTAGTATACCAATGCTAAGCTATAGTTTATCTTTGAATTCATTTTTTTATGTTGTGTTATTATTTTTGAGAAATAAAGGAAAGGGGTAAAATTTAATGACCATGTTTTAACATGATGCAGATTTCTTATTCCCTATTGAAATTCTTATTTAAATGTTAATTAAATACATTCCAATAAATCCCATTTATTATATTTTTTCAAAATGCATTATTTTATTGTATGAATATAATTATATTGTATATTGTTAAAATTATTTAACTGTTATAGATTAATATATATGTAGAGTATTAAAATTTCTATGACTATTCTTAATGGTCGGTATTAGCATTATTAACTACGCACTAATAAGGAACGTTTAGGGCTATCATAAGGATCTTTGTTTAGATTATTGAGCCTATATAGATATTATTAATCTTTCCTTGTGGGTTAGACCTCTCATCAGTTGAAATAATTGAGATATAAATTTTCTTATAATTGATAAAGCCAGTCATTTGATATCGTTATACATCGATGTTAGGAGATAGCAGCGAGTATTGTTCTAACTCAAATTGTAATCTCTATAGTAACTCCTCTTAATTACCCACTATCCATTAGTCGAAAAATATATCAAGTCAATTTCCGTAGGACTTATATATGACTTCAGATTACAATTTTAATATATGAATCAAAGAATAATAAAAATAGGAGAGTCATTTGTATATGAAATATATAAAATACTGCTAGTTCTTTCTATTATTATATTTTTATCTAAATAATGAGATAGGCTCATATACATAAATCTCGAAAGAGTGCTTCTCCACAATCATGCTTTCGCGACTGAGCCCAAGAGTTTAATTTCAGTAACCGCTTATAAGACAACTAACATAAATTTTATAGATCTGTGTGAATGATAACTCGCGTAACCTTATTCATTAAAAATTAATGCCCGAATCTCGTAGTTTCGTTTGTTTCTTTTGATTATTTTTTTCTTTTCTTACTTTCCGTTATACAGAAGATTTTTAGGAGGAGACAACCTGTCACTAATAATAGTGATGTATACAATAATGTGTTAGTATAATAATAATATAATTTAAAATAATATCATATAATTTTTAATAATAACTACTATATTATATTTCATTTTATAATGTATATTAATATTATATTATAATATATATTATTATAATATATCATAATATCATCATTATATATATATGAGAATATTATGAGGTAACCAAAATCATATTTTTATCAGACGTGCTATGTGTCGGTGAGGGTATTATAATTTCAAATTTTATTGCGCCTCAATTCATATAATATCAAAGTTATAGTATCATATTATAAATTATTTTCAATAAATATCGATAAATATTTATAACAACTCAATCCATCGAGGTTTGAAATTACTAAAATTCAAGAGAAGTTAAGATAAAGTGACTCAAAGAAGTCTGGAGCAAACCTTGTATCGGGAGCAAATAACAGTTTTGTAACCTTCAGCTTTATAGGAATGATTTGAATCATATTAATTTAACCGTGAGAAACTTTTCAAAGAGGGAAAATCTACGTTCGATGAGAAAGCTTGGTTCCCCAGACTAATACGATGACTTCTGGCTGTTCCCTCTGGTTCGATTCTCATAACAAGTGAGACGAGTACTCACTGAATGAGTGACGAAAAATCCCTCCCCTAAAAAGGAGTTAATATATAACAATAATTTACTCTAATTTAACAAAAAATATTTAAAAAAGTTTGATTTTCAGATTATTGTATCTCATGCCTCAAAAATATACACCTTAAAGATTGATATAAAAAAAAAAAAAGTTACAGAAAGTATAATTTATACAAAATTATAATAGTAATTTAAATAATTTATTTAATACTGGGTAAATTAAAGGATAGTGTTTAGTTGTGGTGACACCTACTTGTTATTAATATGATAATTGTATTCTCATGACTTGCAATACTTACCAATAAAAATACCCGAAAGAGTACACTTTTATATTTTTCTCCGTTTTATGGATTTATTAGAACTAAAAATTCACAAGTTAAATAAATGTGAAATAGCATGATTATAATCCTTCTATAAATATAGTATGTAGAGAACTCCAGTCAAAAATGGCAGAATTCCATCTAAATTGAAAAATATTACAATACTTTTTCGCTTTTTTATTTTAGAGTCCACTCGGCTGTCATGATATAGTACACTCTGCACAAAAGTGTTGATTTCTTTGTGTTTGGAAAATGTTTCCGTAGGTGACGTTTCTACAACTTGATAGAGGGTTAATTGTTTCTGAATCGTTCTTCTGAATGTAGTTAATTGAAGAATTTGAAAGTTGGATAGCAAAGGCGATTCCTCGTTCGGCACTGTCATTCTTGAAATATTTAAGTGTTAAATGTCAGTATTGAACAACTTATTTACAAAATGAACACATTACTGACCATTTTCTTGCTTCCTGACGGAAAGTTACTTATATTATTTCTTTTACTGATTCTCCAAACAATTTTATCGACTCATACGACTTCAGAATCTAAAATGCATATCATGACTTCAAAAAAGATTACTTGCTTGAAAAGGGGGAAGAAATAGATTCTAAAAAATAAATCTAAGTGTTGATATTTTGTTTTATTTGGTTATACTAGATCTTTCTTGTCCCCTCGGGTTGAGTATCTGAACGGATCTGTCTTCTCTTCGATTACATGTTTTCTAAATTGTTTACTTAGCTAGAGCCGCTCTCTCGCTCACTTCCGACGCTTTATGGTGATTCTTAGAATCACTAAATCATGTGAGTGCAAAAAGACCCAAATTTTGAAGCCAAGCTTCTTGTCTATTCCTGAGTGAGCTCGCACTGAGTGATGACTTATGCCGCAATTTGCCTTTTTTCGAAATAATATTAGAAGTCCACTGTAGTTAGAAAGAACTTGGATTATGCATAGATGGGGTCATTAATACGGACGGACGTGGTCTACATGCATTCGGGCATAATATCCAGGCTTTTACACGTATATATATTATGACCAGCTAACTAGACTAAATAAACCGAATTTCAAAGTCAGTGAGATTTTGATATCTCAAAATTGTTATAATGAGCTTAAATGTTTCATAAAAAATAAATACTTGAGAAATAGATATAGATATATATTATATATTTAAAGCAATTTGGACCATTTACCAGCCACGCAATGGTGAATTAGCTCCGTCGAGACATCTGAAATTTAATTAAATATACCACGTGGTAGGAACTTCTCATAGGAATAATCAGAGTTTGAGCCCTTCCATATATGTATAACTCTCTGAAATAGTCTTCTTCTGAAATAATTTAATTTATATTTCTGATTTTACTATATCTGTATATTAGATATGTAACATAAAGTCATTACGATAGGTTGAGCTTGCTTCAATCCATTGTGATTAAGTTAACTGGTAATCACTCTCCATTGCATTTACGGCTAGTCTAATTAATGTTCAGTATTATTACTTTCTTGAATCAGCTGGCTCACAAAAAAACCTTAAATCTACCAATATATCTTTACGTTTGAGTACCGGTATTTTGATTTAACGCCATAAATAATTCAGGGATATGAACAATCATTTCCCGCCATAAAATTTCAATAATGTATGTTGTTTCAGAACCATGGTAGCCAAAGCAACATTTTCTGCACTTATTTTGTTATCGAGAGTTAAACTCAAGCGTTCTTCCGCCCGTTATTTTATAGACTGAAGTTATTCTGTTTTATCTAAATGTTTATGCTCACGATTTGTATCTCCTCGATGTTTTCCAGTTCATTGTGAAATTGCTCTCAAAACTGCTCATTCTGCAACTTTTTTCTCCTATCCTCGTTCCTCATGTGAGTTCAGCTATCGGTAAACTCACTCAAAGAGTTTCTCTATACTATTTATTAGGCTCATACCTTAGTATGGAGTTGTCACACTCAGACAGTGCTGATATCCCTTCAGATGGGCCCACCAGAAATATTCGGAAGTTAGATTTTCCATTCAAAAAAATGAATAACTATATAAGGGTACCCTCTCTACAGGGACACCATTTTCGTTACTGTTCTATTATGTTTGATACGACACAATCCGTTCGGTAACGAATAGCTCTTCTCTCACTCGCTTTACTCTCTCTGTGTTCTTGATCACCTCACAGGGAAGAGGAAGACTAAGCGTGTTATCGATTACAAGAGAGAGGTAAATCGCGCAATATGATGTGCGACCGCAGGCACAGAACAGTGAATGTCAGCGCTTTTCCTGTTGCTAATGTTAGTCCGATCTAAATGAGCTGAGGTTATGGGTACACATTCAAACTAATCTTACTATCGCAACGTATACTCGCCTTCGACGGTGTTTGCGCAGCGCTCTCACGTACCTACAGTTTCGTCAGCCTTGGATGACTCGATTATATGTATTGTAATACATATAAACGGTAATATTTCAAGAATCATTATTGGTAGTCATCAATTGGATTGTCGTTCTTCTTCATCTCGAGGACTATTTCCCCTCCCCCTCCGAGGGGTAGGGTATACACAGCTATCGATAGACCTGTGCGTCCGTCCTACTCGCGCCTTCCGTGTTTACGTTTTAGCTGTGTATTAACCTTCTCTGTTGAAATCTGATTCATCTATCTTTCGAGTGATCTCGATGCTTTTCTTTGTTCCTTCATAAATAAATGTTGTCCCGCCCATAGCGCCACATTTCGTTCCGACCTTTGGTCGTGAATCATAAAACATATATTATCCTTCTTCAATTTTTATCAAATCTAAAAGCATATGACGTGCGATAGTCAAAGAGAACATTTATTGTACTCCAACAAAAGCAACCTTTCTTGTACATATCTGGCAGGAACACTCAACGTTTCTATTATAACGCATACTTTTGTGTAATTTCTCCAGTAAATGAATTCAATCGTTCACTTGAATAATTATCTCTCTCCATATCATAACTGGAAATCCTTGCTCTTTCCCATGAAATATCAGATCAAAAGTTTCTACACGCAGTTTTTCAATAGCTATCCTTCTTCAAGTCATTAATTTCGCTTCTTTGCGATAATATTAAAAAAAACTTTAGGATCCGCTCCTTAGACTGGTTTGGTAGTCATATACTTTACCACCAAAAATCTTCCTAATCGATGCATGGTAAGGTTTCCTGTATAGTGCCTCAAATAGGCTCTCAAGTTCTTTAGCGGGCGCTGTTTCAGACATGATCTGTGGTTTTTTTTTACCTGAAAAGAGAACCTAGAATCTAGTATAAATACTATATATATATATAGTATAGGGTATATATATATATTTAATATCCTATTATATTAATAGAGTATTATAATAATATATCAGTTATTAAAATAATAATAACTAACATGAATGACTTATAGTATATATATTATTCTCATCACCGTCTTTATTATATTATATACTATTATATTTAAATATGATATACACTTAGTATACTCCATACCTTATTAATTATTTTTAATTTTTATATATTTATATTATATATATATTATAGAGTGTGGTACCAAAGGACCCTCTAAAGTTCTACTCTAAAACTTTTCAACCCAATGTGATGGATTCATAAATTTTATCTGTATCGTTTGAATTTTTGTCAGCTTGAAATATTTTTTTCTATTAAGGTAGTGAACAATATAATATTTAATGCGTCTAATGAATTAATTTTCGGAAAGTTGGATATTTTTTTACTTGAGTTCTTCTGACCTACGCTTAATATATTTATTCTATTTTATATATTTTTATATATAATTATATTATTATATATTTAACATAAATAATTAATTTATATGATATATAATATATATAATAATATAAGTAATTTTATAGTATAATATATATATATTATACAGCTTGAATATTTCTATATTAATATAATATATATCATATATAAAGTTATTTTTCTTATATATATTTAATTAATATGTATATATAATACTTATTAGAATATATATATATAAATTTAAATATATATTAATATATATATATAATTATATATTATATATATATACATATATATATATATATAATACTATAATATAAAACATATACTAATTTAAATATATATATTAATATATATTATATATAATATTATATAATGATATATATAGTTATATATATATATATATATATATATACCGGTTTATTAATATATATATAATAATAGTATATTATATATAATATATAATATATAATTCTAAAATAATTTATATATTAATAAAATTTTTAAATTTATTTATTTAATTTTCACAATATTCATAAAAAGCTTTTATTAAGCATTTAATATCATGGAATTATATGTCGTTAACTAAATATAATGTCATATAGTTTATTTACCAGGATATAGAATAATTTACATTTTATGTAAAATTATACTTAATTCTTAATTAATATTATATAATATTATATATATATATATATTAATATATATTAATATATATAATTTAATTAATTATATATTAATTTATATATAAATAATATAATATATATATATATATATATATATATATAATATATATTATTAATTATTAATCTACCTAATATTATATAATATTCTATAATTCCAAGTATTAATATATATATATATATAATATATTATATATATATAATATATATATATATAATATATATATTATTAATAATATATTAATTAATATATTAAATATATTAATAAAATTATATATTAATATATATAATATATATAATATATTAATATTATATATTATTAATTAATATAAGCTCACTTTTATATATCTGCATAATATTGGTAATAATGTATATGTTTATAAGGTTTAATATAGATTTTTCTTGATTTAATTCTAAAAGTTTTTGTCGAGATATTTTCATTTTTTATTGATAAATAATATATATTTATAACAATAAATGTGATATTTTTAAATAAAATATTATATTATATAAATAAATATAATTTCTCGAACTTTGTTGTGAATAATCATAGTCTACTATGTATACCACTGTATAAATTTCAATTTTAATAGTAGATATTATATAGGTTATTCATATATATTATATATAATATATTTATTATATATATATCATAATAAATAATATATATATAATGTAAGCTCAATAATATATATTTATTAAATAAATAATAATAACGATAAAAAAATAAATAATAATAACTGATAAAATTACAGTTTATTTAAAATCAAGTAGTTTGCCAGTTATTATATATAATATATCCTATATATATATATTATATATAATAATATATATATATATAAATATATATTAATAATTATATATTAATATATATATAATATATATATATATATATAATATTATTATATATAATATATTAATATTATAAATTATTAATATAATATATATTTATAATATATATATATATAATATTAATTAATATAAGTATTATTTATATATATAAAATATATATATTATATTATATTAATATAATATTAATTAATATATATTATAATAATTTAATTATAATATTAATATATATAGTATATATAATATATATATATATATAATATATATATATATATTAAATATATATAATATATAATATATAATACTCTATTAATTATATATATATAATTATATATATATATATATATATTAATTATATATTTATATATTAATATAATATATATATATATATATATATATTATTATAAATAATATAATTATATATTACACACAAAGTGTAGATTATTAATTAAATAAAACGTCTTGTTATCACGATTAAATTTATTATAAAGTTTATAAATAAGAATTTA
>JABUQX010067043.1:25000-31072 GCA_015478945.1 Trachelipus rathkii | reverse complement strand
ATATTGCTGATTAAAAATTTGCAAATATGGTCTATTGGCGGAAGGCCAATTTAGTATGATACAATAGAGTATAAGTATTCAGGTAAACCCCACAGTGGAACAATTTGAAATAAAACCCCACAGTGGAACAATTTGAAATAAACAAAATCAGCGCGAAGATCTTCTTTAGTTTCAGGTATGGTTCACAAAATCTGATTGGCTCCACAAATCGAAATTTCTGTGTTGGCTAATGTTGCTGATATTAATTTAGTGAAATTCTTAGGTATTTGAAAAACTTTACATCAATTTCCAAAAATGGACAAAATCACCCCTGCAGATCTAAATTGGTCTTGTCTTGTCTTCACCAAATGGCTCCTCAAGTCGGGACCTGAACCAGAAACAGGAATTAGCACATCACAAATTCCCATTCCTTACTAAATTTACATAAATTTTTGTAAACCTATCCTCTACAATTAGTCTCCTCATAAACAAAATCATTATCAAAAATAACTTTATTCACTCTCTCATCTTTTATTATTAAAATTATCTGTACTTATTAATTTCTTCAATCAAGGCTAGTTTTCATGAATTTCTTCTATTATCTCTATATACCATCTCTATCTATCCTATCTAGCTCTCAATGCAAAACAATAAACAACATTTCAATTACCCTATGATTAGGGAACAGCGTCTTCTTATCGTCTGTTGTGGATAATTTGAATCCTTCTGGTGATTAGGTTTTTCAGGATCTTGTTATTCTTTGATTTTACCTCCAAAAATCAACTTCCTCCAAATAGATCAACAATTTTTAAATCCTAGTTCTGTGGGAAGGAGAAAAATAAGAAAGATAGTTAAATCTATCTCAATATATATATATATATATATATATATATATATATATATATATATATATATATATATATATATTATATATATAATATTATATATATATATATATATATATATATATAATATAGATAATATATATATATTATACCGTATATATTGATATATATATATATATATATTTATATATATATATATATAGTATATATATACAATTTAATAATATATATAGTATATAATATATATTATAAGTAGGTATAGTAATATATATATAAAATATAGAATATAGGTAATGACCAGATATTAAAGAATAAATATATAGTAGTAATATTCTTCATCTCACCTTTTATCTCCCCAGAGGGAACTATGGATGAAGTGGCGTACCACAAGCACTGAAAAGAAAAAGCAAGTAAGAAGAATATGACAAAAGTTGAAGAAGGCCAGCCTTACCCGCCCCCCCTCTGCTACCAATAATTTGTAAGGACTCGTCGCAGTCAGAAATCTACCTATAGCTTCACGGACTGCGATGGACCCTCACTTATGGTAAATCGTCAATGTAAGGGTTTCCTTCCCCTTACCCAGGTGGGCCACAACCATACCCCTTCACAACACCCCGCCATTCTTTCTTATTATGCACCTTTATTCTCGGCTCTTCTGCCAAATCACATTTCTCTCCTCCCAAAACATTCCTTTACTGACTCAAATCCACTTTCTTCGATCTCCAGCCGGTCGGTTTCAACACACTCGCCACTATACACCGCTTACAACCGACTATCATTCCATCCTTTCCAACATGACCAAAACACATCTCAACATACTTTCATTTATTTCTCTTCGTTTACCCCTTTCTTCACACCACAACAACTCTCTAAAAATACGTTCATTCCTTCATTTTATCAATTCTCTCACACCTAGCATGCCCCTAATTGTCCATCTGGAACACATTGAACCTTGAAATCTAACTCTTATTCAGGACCATAGTCTCACTACTATACAATAACACAGGTAACAACATCCTGTCATGTAAGACCCTAGCCGCACTTAGTCCCTTTGACATTCACCAAGATTCAAATTGCACCAGCCACCTTCCTGCCATTCACAACTTTCCTACTAAACTCTGCATCTTCCTTTCCCTTCTCATCCAAACATATACCCTAAATAATTTTAAACTCAGACACTTTGTTCCAGCTGCACTCCACCAATCTAACACAACTCACACTGAAGGACTGTCCTCACTCACAACCATAACCTTACTCTTATCTATGGTTACTTTCAAACTTCTCCTTTAACACCCTTTGCCAAATCTCTCTACCAACCTTCTCAAACTCTCTTCAAGATTCGCCACACAAAACCAATCATCCGCATATAATAGGTAGGGCACCCTCCACTCATCTCCATTTCTCCATCATTCTAAACACCATTTTCCTGCCATCCCCACCTCGAATTCTTTCATAAACCCCATATATCCATATACAAATTGAATAAACAAGGAACATAACACAAACCCTGCCTCACTCCGCTATTAATACTAAACAATCACTTTTGAACACCCATTTATCTTTACACACGCCTTCACTTTCGTCAGACATAACTTTTGATTCCATTCAGAAGCCATCACCAACACTATATATCACGAACACCTGCCATAGACCTTCCTATTAACCCTATCATACCCCTGTTGCAAAATCCATAAAACCTAAATTAACAATTTATTCTTCCTCCCTCATTTTCTCTATCATTGCTTCAAGGTAAAGATTGATCCACACCTGCCATATAGCTCCCCTTAAATGCACCTTGTTCTTCACCAAATCAGTCCTTCAGTCACTCGGCGCATCTTTCGACCAAAACACCAACATATATCTTCCCATAACTACAACACTCAAAAAACTAAATACCCTATAATTTCTACAGGTCACTTTATTCTCCCTTACCCTTATATAAGATTACTATTACTGCTCTCTCTATAAGGGTACTATTATTACCCTCCATAAACGCTTAGACACAACTCAAGATCCAATCAACCAACATTCTTGCCTCCGTTCTTGATCTTTTCACCAGAAATTTCATACCTATTACCTGCAGATTTACCATTCTTCAACTTCTCACTCTACCCATTTCCTCCTCTTTGCTTATATAAACTCATCCCCAAAAACCTTATTCCTTCTTGCACATCAAACCCACACACACAAGTCATTATCACCTCATTCAATTACTGCCAATATTATACAGATTTCAAAGTGTTCTTTCCTCCACAGTCCACTCACATCCATTTCATCAGTTACAAAAACACCATCCCTATTCATTATTCTGAGCAGGTTCCCCTTATTCTAATTCTTAACCTTTCGCGCTTCCTTCCAGAAGAGCTTCCTATTCCCTTTGTATGTCCCCATTCATCCTCCTTCCATACTGTTCATTACCCTCTTCTTTTCTCTTATGTATGCATCTTTTAACGCATCCTTTTTTCCTCCTTATATAATCTCCAAGCATCTTCTTTTGAAACTCATCATTTGCTTTTTAGTACATTCAAACCACGCTTCTTTTTTACTTTTAGCAGCTTGATCACCTCTTCATTCCACCACTAACGAACACCCTTTTACTTCCCACTTTAGCACACCCACATACTTCTTTTGCGCTGCTAACAATTGCTTCCAGATTTATTCAGTTTCAACTTGTTCACATGCACCTTTATTCTCGCCTTTGCCAAACTCACATTTCTCTCCTACAAACATTCCTTTACTGACTCAATCCCACTTTTTCTTCGATCTCCCATCCGGTCGGTTTCCAACACACTCGCCACTATACATCCGCTTTAAAAACCGACTATCATTTCATCCTTTCCACATGACCAAACCATCTCAACCATACTTTCATTTATCTCTGTACCCCTTTCTTCACCACCACACAACTTTCTAATATGTTCATTCCTCATTTTATCAATTCTTCTCAACCTAGCATGCCCCTAAGACTTGGTCCATCTGAACACATTGAACTTGAAATCTATACTTCTTATTCCAGACCATTAGTCTCACTACTATACAATAACACAGGTAACAACATCCTGTTCATGTAAGACCCTTAGCGCACTAAAGGACTTAGTCCCTTTACATTCACCAATTTGATTCAATTGCACCAGCCACCTTTTCCTGCCATCACAACTTTCCTTACTAAACTCTGCATCACTCCTTCCTTCTGTGTAGGTGATTATACCCTAAATTAATTAAACTCAAGACACTTGTTCCAGCTGCTCACCATCTAACACAAAACTTCACACATGGAGGACTGTCCTCACTCACAAACCATAACCTTACTCTTATCTATGTTTACTTTTTCAAACTTCTCCTTTTAACCACACCCTGCCAAATCTCTCTACCAATCCTTTCAAAACTTTCTTCAGATTGTCGCCCACAAAACCAAATCAATCCGCATATACATAGATAAGGGCACCCTCCACTCATTCTCCATCATTCTATCATTCTAAACACCATTTCCTGCCATTCCCACCTCGAATTCTTTTCATAACCCCATTCCATATACAAATTGAAATAAAAAGGAGACATACACAACCCTGCCTCACTCCGCTATAATACTAAACAAATCACTTTTGACACCATTTATTCTTACACCACACGCCTCACTTTCGTCATACATACTTTTGATTCCATTCAGAAAGCCTACCACCAACACTATATATCACGAAACACCTGCCATAGACCTTTCCCTATAACCCATCATACCCTTGTTGCAAATCCATAAAACCTAAATACAAATTTATTTCTTCCTCTCCCTTCCCATTTTCTATCATTTGCTTCAATGTAAAGATTTGACCACACATCCTCTGCCATATCCGAATTGTTTCTCCTTCCTTCACCAATCAAGTCCTTCAGTCACTCGCGCACTCTTTCGACCAAACCATCAGCGCGCGGGTTCATACAATATGCAAACACTAAATACCCACACCTGCTACATGCCAATATTATGACCTTACCCTTATAAACAACAATTACTGCTCTCTCCAATCCCTCGAAACTTATACCCTCCATAAACGCTTTTATTACACAACTCAAGATCCAATCAAATCAACATCTTGCCTCCGTTCTTGATCATTCACCAGTAATTTCATTTATACCTGCAAGTTTACCATTCTTCAACTTTCTCACCTACCCATTTCCTCCTCTTTGGCTATAACCTCATCCCCAAAATGACCTATTCCTTCTTTGCACCATCAAAAACCCAACCACAGTATTATCAACCTCTTCATTCTGCCAATATTATAAACAGATTTTCAAAAGTGTTCTTTCCACCACTCCACTCACATCCATTTTCATCAGTTACAAAAAGTGTTCCCTCCATCCCTATTCATTATTTCTGAGCAGGTTCCCCTTCTAATTCTTAACCTTTCGCGCGTCCTTCCAGAAGAGCTCCTATTCCCTTGTATGTCCCCATTCATCCTCCTTCCATACTGTTTCATTTACCTCTTCTTTTCTCTTATGTGATGCATCTTTTAGCATTCCTTTTTCCTCCTTATATTAATTCCAAGCATCTTTCTTTTGAAATTTCATCATTTGCTTATAGTACATCACCACGCTTCTTTTTACTTTCAACTGCTTTGCATCACCTCTTCATTCCACCGATCACGGTGCTCATTTTTTACTTCCTACTTTAGCACCACCACATACTTCTTTTGCGCTGCTAACAATTGCTTCCAGATTTATTCAGTTTCAACTTGTTCACATTCAACTGATTTACTTGTTGGAGCGTTCTTACATACTGTATCCTTATTACCTTGGTTCACTAACTTCCACTCTTAATTTAACCCACTTCCTTCCGTATCACCTTTTCCTCCATCCAAGTCCCCACTAACTTAATTTTACATTAAGAACAACATAATGAGCCGATAATCCCATTCCTAAACTCCTCACTGATTTTAAACAATCCAAAACACAACTCACATCTCCTTCTTCACCAACACAAACTCAATCATACTTTTCACTTTGAGAACCATCTCTTCCTACACCAACTCTAGTATACCTTATGCATACTCTTGTGTTTAAAAAAGTATTACTTACACACATACCCTCCCCCTCACAGAAATCAATCACTTCCTACCATTCTCATTTCTTCTCCGGACACCCCAAAACCACCCTGTTTTACCATCCTTTTTTGATATAAACTATAATAATATTATATATATATATATATATATATATATATATATATATAATATTATATATATATATAATATATATA
>JABUQX010067043.1:0-20000 GCA_015478945.1 Trachelipus rathkii | reverse complement strand
GAGGGGGGGGGACTGTTATATAGTTTGTATGTGTGAGAGATAACTGTATCTGTATGAGAAATAAATGTATCTGTATGAGAGATAACTGTATGGCCAGATAGGAAATTAGCTAATATTTTCTTGTCATTAATGTTTATTTCTGTATTTAATACTGTCTATTAAGAGGTGGCATGGAACTGTATCAAATGCAGGATATTTATTGCTACTAGGAGAGTGTGGGAGAGGGTAGGGTTTGGTTAAATCCTTTAAGGATGCTTTGTTAGTAGTAGTGTAGAGGTGGAATGTTTTTTGTTTGATTTCTTTTTGGGTTTCCGTGAGAGGGGGTAAAAAGAAAAATTTTTTTTTTTTTTTTTTTTTTTTTTTTTTTTTTTTTTTTTTTTTACATGATACCACCACTCACGGGCAGGGCCCTTTTCAAAATTTTGGTAATAAAACAAATAAAGTAATTAAAAAAAAAAAATTACAAAAAAGAAACAAAATTGAAAAATAAATGGAAAAGTAAACCCACCCGTCCTTTGCCTAACCGCAATTCCCTCAGTGGGCGCAGACGCGGGACTTAAATAGAGGAAGATTGAATACAGTTGGAAAATTAGAAGAAGGCAAGAAGTTCCACATACAGATGTGGTGGAAAGAAGAGTACCACAATGAGTATCCTGAGTTCCAAATTCACACAAATTGCATTAGAAAACAAGGCACCTCTGTGATTACGAGGCGATGCAGTGGTGGAGGAAGCGAGAGGTCAAATTCTCCTTGAGCACCTACCGTCTTGTAAACCTAAGAAAAGAGTAGGGCCAACCAAACGTCACAACACAGAGAAAGAGGGGTCAGGGGAGTCAGAAAGAATGGACAATTATAAGCCTCTTAGCCTTAGCTTCAACTCTATCCAAAAGGAGGGTGGAACCGGAACCACCCCAAATGTGGGAACAGTATTCCATACAGGGGCGAATAAGACCTTTATATAACTGGAGTATCTGAGCAGAAGAAAAAAATTCACGCAATCTGAACAGAATTCCCAGCTCTTTTGAGGCCATTTTAGCAACCAATGTGATGTGAGGTCTCCAAGACAATTCACTATTTATGTTTAGTCCAAGGATGTTTATGTTGTTAAGTGGTAAGACATTAGAGCCGTCAAAGGGGATAGGAAAGTTGGGAGGTGTTTTAGAGAGGGAGATTAATGAGAAGTTGAGTTTCAAAGAGTTTGAAACTCCCTCACAAGATTACGGTTACCCCACTGAGAAATCCCGACCAAATCGGCAAGAATTGAATCAAAAAGCTGTAGACGAGAGGCAACTCTAGATACAAACGTGGGAGCACAATTGAAACAATGTAGGATTAACCTCTCAAACACTTACGATATTATGAGAGCAATGATACAGGTCTATTTGAAGCTGGATTATTTCGTGGTTTATTAGGTTTTAGTATGGGGATTATATGTGTATGTTTCCATAAAGGTGGAATAGTGTTTGTTTTACAAAGCTGTGTTGAATGTTTAGGTGAGGGTTTCTGTGGCGTTAGTTCCTAAGTGTTTAAGGTGAATATTGCATATTTTGTTTGGATCCTCTGCTTGTGAGTTTTTGAGGTTTTTGATGCTGTTAATTGCTTTTAAAGGAGTGAATGAGGGGGGGGGGTCTTCTTTGTTGTTTAATTTCTTAAGTCATTTAATTGTTAATTTATTTGTGCAGGTTGTAGGTTTATGGCTGATTTTGGAATAGTGTAACATAATAATGTTGCATTGATTTTTTGGGTTGAGTATTTTATTTTGTTTACAGATAGCTTAGTGTGTTGATGGAGGTTTTTTTGTGATGTGTAGATTTTTGTTGTATTGGCTTTACGGCTTAGCATTCCAACATAACATTACCAATTTTTATTTTTGTTAGAGTCGATTAAATTTTTTATTCTGTTGTTGAGGTCTGTGATTAGGTTTGTTTGGTCGAGTTTTTTTTGTATTTTGTGAGAGTTTCTTTGTTTTATTAGAGTGTCTATTTCAGGTGAAAAATTGGAGTTAAAATGTTTACAGTAACCTTGGGGAATGCATTTTTTGGATACTTTTAATATAGTTTAATTGTAGTGTTAGATTGCTTTGTTGAGAGATGGAAAGTCAATTATTTGGAAAGATTGTAGTTCTTGTTCTATAAATTTAGTGTAATCCTGCAAGTTTGCTTGTGGTTGGTGTATGTTTTTTTAAAGATGTGTGTGTGGGGGTGTTTATGTTGAATTGTAATTAATATTGGGCTGTGATAAGAGGAGAGAGTGTGAAATATTTGCCATGTTGCTGTAACTTGAATTTGGGGTTAACAATGATATGTCAAGGGACGTGAAGTTCTTATTGTGTTGGAATTGTTGTCAAGTAGTTTGGTTTCTATTATTAAGGATGCTGAGTGCATGTAATAGAATTAGATCTACAATCCTTCCAAGCAACTGACTTTTGCTCTATCAACAAAGCAATACAATACGTTACATGGCAAACTATTACTTTCCCACCATTTTGGAAGCACGCACATATATTTCCTATAGTATAACCTAACAAAACACTTAACAACTCAGCTTCGTATAGACAAAATGTCATTACATCCAAAGTACTCAAAAAATTAATTCTGAGTAGAATTTCCTCCTTTATTTCCCTGTCACTCGCATCATGGATTAGACAAAAATACTACTACCACTCTCCTAACCGGTTTAACACAACATATCCTCACAGACTTTGATCAAACTACTACTCCTCGTACTCCAAGTAACAATTGACATCAACAAGGCATTTGATACAGTCCCTCATCACCTTTTAATAGTTAAAGTGTTGAGCACAGATATATTGTTGTAAAGGGCTGGCTTGTCCAGTCCGTTGTATAATCTTAAGCTGCTCATAAAACAGTTTATGCCAAGTAAAGCGATGCATTTATTTTATTTTTCAGTTGTGGTAAAAATTCACATTGATTGATCAGAAAATTATAACAAAAAAAAAAAAAAAAAAAAGCCCATAAAGATCAACCAACAGGATTACCCAACTAAAAGTAAGAAATCATCAGAAGTTGCTTAAGTTGATAAATCAGTAAAACAGTTTAACATCATATTATTTACATAATCATTATATGTATTTTATATATTTATTCATTATCTTATTAGATTGTTATTTTTATATTATTTGAAGGATCTGGTTTGGGGACCTTCAAACACCAAAGAAGATTCCTTACAAATCTCGAAGAAAAACTTCTAACTGATCACATCTGTGAACAAGTACCGCAGATTCAGAGTTGACACAATATTGGGATTCACAGCAGCTCACTAATCTACTGTAAGTACTGCTTTTATTATA
The DNA here is from genome assembly GCA_015478945.1 of Trachelipus rathkii. Taxonomy (NCBI): domain Eukaryota; kingdom Metazoa; phylum Arthropoda; class Malacostraca; order Isopoda; family Trachelipodidae; genus Trachelipus; species Trachelipus rathkii. Next base: position 16,690 of record JABUQX010067043.1, on the reverse strand, counting down.
TTATTGACCCACCCCCGTTTCCTTAGCAACCTTTTCACATAAACTTGTTCTGGATAGCAGCCACTTGAAGCTGACATTAGAGATTTCATAATAAATGATCAGGGTTTTTGATAGTCAAATAGAAACAACAAATAGATAATAATACTAAAAAATAGAAAACTATCACATATAGAGAGAAGGGCATTGTTCCTTTTTTCATATTCCTTGATTTCAAACTAGAAGTAACTAAATTTGTATAAAATTTTAATAAAACATAAAAAACATTTGGAATCCTTAACCCCGTTGGCTATTGTCTTAATTTCATTAACCATAACTTTTGTTTATTTTCTTTCAAAACAGGAATTGGTTAGAAGACTATTGGGGATTTTAATGCAGTTTAGTGTTTCGTCTCAAGTTGCAGCTTAATGAGTAAGTCCCAAGCTACACTGTACATACCGTGAGAGAAGCAGTTCTCTTTGAGTTGCGGGGTGAGACTTTAGTTATTTTTATTTATTTATTTTATTTCTATAAATTTAATCGGAATTTATTACAATTTACACTAGGGGGGATGCGAAGGATTGAAGACCCTTTAATGTGCTCGAGGCAGCCGATTATAAACTTAATTTCCCCAGTCATCCGAATATTTTCGGCTCACTCGCGCACTCTCCCCTACAACATAACTTCAAAGTAGTGATTGAACGATTAAGAATTTTTGACAATGACAATGGAGATGACGATTAATTGAAAAAGTAAATTTTAAAAATTTATTATTTTAATAAATTTAACAAATTTATAATAAAGAAAAATTAAATTGTGTTCACTTCATTCTTATTTAAATTATTCTTATTATGAACCGCATTAATACATAGAAAGTTTTCCTGTAATTCATTAACATCTGGATTTATTTCTAATTTCTATATAATAATAATAATAATAATAATAATAATAATAATAATAATAATAATAATTTCTCTTGATTAATAATAATACTGGTCTGCAAAAGAAAATTTTTTCTTACATGGACTTTTCCAGCTGTTTTATACATCAGAGTATGCTTATTCCAAATCTGATCTCAGATTTGCTCTATCACATTCCATTTCTATGCAATCGGCAAACCCCATTTTCATGGATTTTACCCAAAATTAACACTCACTGATAGTTGTGAGTTATTGCGAGTCAGTGACCGATTTAAGGATAAAAGATGGTGTTGTATTTGTACAATAGTTTGTTTATTAATATCATTTTATGTACATTTCATAATTTATTACATTATTACATATTACAATCATTTTATGTACATATCACAGTTTATGTAATATTTTCCATGGCTACAACATCCGAAAGGAGGAGATGCCGTAATGACACAGATATCTTCTGCTACATCTGTGGGAGCTTCACTTTGCAGGATCAAAGGCGCAACATTAATACCTTTGACAAGTTTTTTTTTTTTTTTTTTTTTTTTTTTTTTTTTTATATACAGCATCCACCACCACTCACGGCCTGGGCCCTTTTCAAGGAGGGGCAGGTAAATAAACAATACCGGAAAAAAACCCTCCCAAGCCTAACGCAAATCTCTCAGGTTGTTCGCAGACGTGGGTTTTAAAGGGAGGAAGAGATTAAATACAGTAGGAAAAAACAGAAGATGCAAGGAGTTTTCCACAGACAGCAGAAGTGCGCTGGAAAGCAAGATGCACCACAACGAATGGAGTCTGGGATTTTCAATGCTCACGCAAAAATTCATGCGAGAGCATGGCACCCCTTGTATTGCGAGGGCGACGCAATGGAGGTGGAATGCGAGTGGGCCAACTCCTCTGAGCAATCTACCGTGTTAGTACCTATAGAAAAGAAGATAGCTGCGCCCAACACGTCACGCGCAGAGATAGGTCAAGAAGAGTTTAGAAAGTAGGGAACAGTTAATTAGGTCTCTTAGCTTTAGAACCTCCACTCTATCCCGTATTAGAAGGGTGGAGCCGAGCCCCCCATTCCAGATTTGAGAACAGTACTCCAAACAAGGGGCGAATAAGGCCCTTATATAACGGAGTTAGCTGTGCAGAAGGAAAAAATTCCCTCAACCTGAACCAAAAAAACCAGCTTCTTTAGGCCACCTTAGCAACCGCTTTGTTGAGATGAGGTTTCCAAGATAATTTTTTTTATTGTTTCATTAAAGTGATGTTTATGTTGTCAACAGGTTGAGACGTCTAGAACCGTCGAAAAAAACTTTACAATAGGAGCGCAAGGTGGTGTATTTAAAGAGATAAGGACTAGTGGTGAGAAAATTAGGTCAAGTGTGTTCAAGGATTGGTTGGGACGACCGGAATGTGTTGGGTTCTTTAATTAGTGGCTCCAGATGTTGAAAATGCTAAATGATTCGGCCTCCTCCCCACTAAAATCAGTATGAGAGACCCCCAACCATTTCAGTTTTGTGTACATTGAAACCCCCTAAATAGAGGACCTCAGTATTTGGATGAGAAGAATAAACAGTCTCGTGAGAAGTAGTAAGGTATTCAAAAAGGCGTGAAAATCTGTTTCTGTTAGGAGAACAGTAGCAGGAACGCACAAATTATTGTAGTAGAAGGAAGAAAGATTTTAGCCACAGAACATCGAAGTTAGTAGATTCGAGATTCTCGAGACGTGTTACAGGAGTGTTTATTACATAGGCACATTACTCCACCCTTTAGACGAAATTATGAAATAAGTTATAGTTAGACATATTAACGAGTTAAGAGGATGGGAATTCCTGCCATCTGGGTCTTCAGACAGGAGCCAAAAGGTTAGGATTAGAGTTAGAGAGGTGTATTCCACGCATGTGGAGTTTCAGATCTGCAAGCCCACAGAATGTTTAGTAAAGTCTGATATTAAGCCCACGCCTGTGACAAATCTGCCCATCTTGCATGCACATACAACATCCAGACCAAAACAAACAGACAAAAAAAAAACAATCAGATACAAATGGGAAATCCAGAGTTAAAAATTATCACACACTAAACTTAAATTTAAAAACCGTAATGTTTAAAAAGCCTAAAATCTTATTTACAGTAAATATGTAAAAAGTTAAAAACACTAACGCTCTCTTGCACCCCTACAAATTATCACGAATAAAAAAAAAGTAAATAAAACATTTATCTCAATTCAAACATTAAAAACCTAAAATTTTAAAAGTATACAGTGCCAAAATTACATAAAAAATCAAATTATTACAACACTTTTCGTATAGACGAATTCACAACTTATGTAGCCCTTCCTTATTCATAAACAGTATTAACTTAATATAAACCTAAGATTACAGTCACTTAAAAAAAAAAAAGAAAAGAAAAGAAAAAAGTTAAAACTAGGACTTTTCTTGTAAAACCTCGTACGTAGAACCTTACTAAAACAAAATTCTAACTAAGAAAAAAAGTTTGAAAAATACACACACTTTGCAATTAAAAACAGCACTACATAAACACAAAAAATAAAAAGATATATTATTTCAGTGAGAGCACATTCAACCACGTCTTCACACCACGAAACCTACACACACTACTATATACATATACTTATGACACTTAATATATATATATATATATATATATATATATATATATATAATATATATTAGTATATATATATCATATATATATTATATATATATATATAATATAATATATATATATATATTATATATTATTATATCCCTGTGTGTGGGGGAGAGAAAGAATTGCACCACATCGTATGTTCTGCATGGCGTAGGAGGCGGATTAAAGGACGGTGATATTGGGATACTTGCCTACTTACCATCTATTTCTTTGCCAGGAATGCTAAGTGCAGCCTCCGGAGAAGGTCGATGGCCGTAAATGGCCTTTCTATGCTTTCCGGCGAAATTGTATGAATCGTATGGGTACATGGAATGTCAGAGGAATAAATGATTGAGGAGAAGAGGAGAGATGGTGATGGATGATTTTAGAAAGGGGCAAATTTGATTGCTCGCTGTGACTGAAACCAAAGATGAAAAGGAAACGAATAAATGAGTTGGTGTGTGTGATGAAATTGTGTGTGCTGAGTGTTGGAAATGAATGAGAGTGAAGAGAAGGATGTTTGCAATTTGATGAGTTGACTGTGGTACGAAAGTATTGGTAAACTTTTTGAATGTGTAAGTCCTAGAATTCTAATGGTTTAATAGTTTGAAAGGTCAAGCGTTGTATGGTGTGGTTGTGACATATGCGTCAATCTGAGGGAAACGTTGAAGAGAGTACGAATTTTTGGGATAATTTGAATGATGTTCTGGATTGGGTGAGTAGGAGCTTCAGATTGATAGTTTTGGGGAACCTGAATGGTTGGTAGGTTGATCAAAAAAGGATGGTATAACAGGTGTTTTTGGGGTGGCGGGGAGAAAGATAGAATGGTAGGAAGGTCGATTGATTTCTGTTTGAACGAGAGAGGTATGTGTGTGTAAGTATATACTTTCTTTAAACACAAGAGTACTCCTATGGTTATCGTAGAGTTGGTGTAGGTAGAGATGTATCGAAGTGAAAAGTATGATGTGATTTTGTGTTTGGTGAAGAAGGAGATGTTGAAGTATGTGTTGGATTTTAAAGCTGTAGGTCGTTTAGGAATGGGGATTTTGGTCATTATGTTGTTTCTATGTAAAATTAAGTTAGGTTGCGGGGCTTGGATGGAAAGGAAGCTGATAAGGAAGGAAGTGCTAGGTAAAATTAAGATAGAAGTTAAGTGAGCAAGAACAATAAGGAGAAGTATGTAAGAGCGCTCGCTAGTTTAAATCATTTGAATGTGAACAAGTTGATTTTGAACACAAATCTGGTGGCAAATGAAGGAAGCAATTCTTAGTAGTGCAAAGGAAGTTATGTCGATGTGCTAAAAGTAGGAAGTAAGAATGTTAACAGTGAATTGTGAATGAAGAGGTGATGAAAGCGGTTAAAGGTAAAAAAAAAGCGTGTGTGAAATGTACTAAAAGCAAACGGATGAAGACTCAAAAGCAAAGATTGCTTGGAATTATATAAGGAGGAAAAAGAAATTAAAGGTGCATACGTAGGAGAAAAAAAAAGAAGGTAAATGAACAGTTTGGAAGGAGGATGATTAGGGACTTACAAGGGAATAGGAAGTCTTCTGGAAGAAGCGCGAAAGGTTAAGAATGAGAATAAGCGGAATCTGCTTAGAATAATGAATTATGAGATTGGTGCGTTTGTAAACTTGATTGAAAAAATGGGTGTTGAGAGGGAGTTGTGAAGAACACGTCAAAAATCTGCACAATTATTTAAAAACCCGAAAGAAATTTGAAGAGGTGATCAGTAATGTGCTGTGGGGTTTGATGTTGCAAGAAGGAATAGGATCTTAAAAAAATGAGGTTATTTTAGTAAGGTTAGTAATGGTTAGAGTGAAAAAGTTGAAGAATGGAAATCTGCAGGTTGTAGATGAAATTACTGGTGAAATGATCAAGAACGGAGGCGAGATGTTGATTGATTTGGATTTGGAAGTTGTTGTAATAAAGCGTTATGGAGGGTATAGTTTCCAAGGGATTGGGAGCGGAGAGCGGTAATAGTACCCTTATATAAGGGTAATGGAGAAAAGGGGAACTGGTAGAAATTTAAGGGGAAATTAGATCTTACTGAGTGTTGTAGGAAGGTATATGCTTAGGGTATTTTGGTCGAAAGAGCTCCGGATACACATTCGCCCTGTTCCACGTCAGACGCTGAACTAATTCCCTGAAGGACTGATGGTTGCAGAGCCAAGGTGCCCAGTGTCAGGTGCAGTCGGTTACCGAGTGATCGTGTGTGCGAATCAAGAGTCTTACATTCACCGAAACAAATCAGATGAAATAAATGCAGGGAGCAAGAAGTGAACTAATCTGTATTAGGCTTATGGATGCTGCAAACAGGTATTATAGTACGTTAATAGGGAAGCCGTTATTTGGCCAGGTGTTGGTGGTAGGCTTCTGAATGGAATCAAAAAGTTTATGTATGATGTAGTGAAGCGTGTGTGTTAGAATAAATTGGTGTCTCAATGGTGATTGGTTTCAGGATTAATAGCGGGAGTAAGACAGGTTGTGTTTAGCTCCTTGCGTTATTCCAATTTGTTATATGGATGGGGTTATGAAGAATTCGGAGTGGGGATGGCCAGAAATGTGTTAGAAATGGTGGAGAATGAGATAGTTGGATGGGTTCCCTACTATGATAGTGATGATTTTGTTCTGTGTGGCGAATCTGAAGAGAGTTTTGAGAGAATTGGTAGAGAGATTTGCAGCGGTGTTGTTAAAAGGAAGGGCTTGAAGTAAACGTGCATAAGAGTAAGGTTATGGTTGTGAGTGAGACAGTCCTCAGTGTAAGTTATGTTAGATGGTAGCGCATAGAACAAGTGTCTCGAGTTAAATATTTAGCAGGTATATTGTTGGATGAGAAGGGAACGGATGAATGCAGAGTGAGTTACGGAAAGTTTTGTGACTGGAGGGAAGGTGGCTGCGTGCAAGTTTTAAATCGTGGTGAATGCAAAGGGGACTAGTCTTGAGTGTTGCTTTATCGTCTACTATGAGGGCTATTGTTGTTACTCTGTGTTATTGTATGTGTAGTGAGGACTAGGTCTGCGAATAAGAAAGTTATAGATCTAAAGTTCAATGTGTTGTCAGATGGACAATTCTTAGGGGTGCTTAGGTGTGAGCAGAATTAGATTAAAAGTGAGGAATGAATCTATTCAGAGAAGTGGTGTGGTGTGAGAAAGGGCGTAAATGAGAGAATAAAGTTGAAAGTTAAATCGACGATGGTTTGGTACATGTGGAAAGGAAAATGAATGATAGTCAGTTTTAGCCGATTGTTTATAGTGGTGAGTGTGTTGGGAAACCGACCGGCTGGGAGACCGAGAGAAAGTGGATTGAGTGGGTGAACGAATGTCTGAAGAGAGAAATGTGAGTTAGGCAGATCGCGAGAGTAAGTGCATGATAGGAGGAGAGTGGCGGGGTTTGTAGGCGGGGCAATGGTTGTGGCCCACCTGGCCCAAGGGATGAAACCCACATTGACGATATTGACGATCTACCATAGTGGGGGTCCGTCCCGGTCCCTGGAAGCTCTAGGGTGGATTTTCTGTCGGTGCCGAGTTCTCACTAATTAATGGTACAGAGGGAGAGGTAAGGCTGGGCTGGGCTTTTTTTCGCATTGTTCTCATATTCTCCTACTACTTTTCTTTCCGGTGCTTGTAGCGCACCTTACTCCCAGTTTTGGGAAAAATACGGTAGCTAAAAATATTATAATATATATATATATATATATATATAACTATATAATATATATAAAAACTATATATATTAATATATATATATATATATATATATATATATACTATTATATATAAACATTACCAACAAATCTCCCGGAAACCTACCCACCCTGATAATAGGAAAATAAAAAAAACAACTTAGAAAACTCCAATTAGACCACACCCTCCCACCCCCATTCACAACCAATATGATATCAGAAGCCATTAAAACCCTCAAAAATTCAAAAGCAACAGGTCCAGACTCAATATCCAACTTACACCATTAAAAACACCTTGGGAGAAAAAGCAATTCTCCTAATCCACTGAAATCTTAAACAAATCTTGGCAACTTAACTACATACCCCCAATCTGGAAACAAGCATTTATAATCCCAAAAACTCAAACCAAAAAAGACCCTAACTCCCCCTCTTCCTACCGCCAATTTTCTCTGCTTTTCTGCTCCATAGTAAACTACTTGAGAAATAATACTAAACCAAAATTTCCCACCCCATTACTCTCCCAGATTTCCAACACGGATTCAAAAGCAACCACTCTACAACTACAGCCCTCACCTCTCTCACACAACACATCATTAATGGTTTCAACCAATCCCCTTCCCACAGATCAATACTCACTGCAATAGACATAAACAAAGCATTCGACACTGTCCCCACACACATCCTTATTCAAAAAATCCTCCACTCCCCCCTGGTAAATAATGACAAAAAATGGCTCTCCAATTTCCTCACCAATCGTTTCGCAAAGGTTTCTTACAAAAACAACCTCTCTCATTCCATCAAATTACAAAATGGCGTCACACAGGGCGCCATTCTCTCTCCATTTTCTTGTTCAACTTTTTCACCGCAGACAGATCTACCCACCCCAACCAACCAATCAACCAAACTAATTTTCGCAGACACATCAGTCTATTTCCCAACACCCAGACGTAAAAATAGCCACACACATACCAGGAATATTTACATTATTAGAAAAATTGGTTAACCTCCAACAGAATGACAGCATCCCCCCTTAAATCCTCCATTACTCTTTTAACTACTGACCGTCACCAATCCTCCCTCCATCCTATAATCACCCTGAACAATAACCTCCTTCCACTAAACAAAACACCAAAAATATTGGGACTTACCTATGACACTCACATGACGTTCTCCCCCCACATCGACCAAATCACTTCCTCAACCCGACGTAAACCAAACACCCTCCAAACCCTTTCTCATCATAACTTCAGCGACAGAAAAAACACACTCATCACTACTTATAAACAACTCCTTAGAACAAATCTAAACTATGCCTCTCCACCATGGTTCCCAGCACTCTCAAAATCAAACACAAATATATTACAAATCTCTCAAAATACACACCCTTAGAATTATCACAGGTTACACAAAAACCACCCCAATCCAAACATTTACACGAGAAACTTCCATCTCCCCATCTCCACACACTTGGAGATGGTGGGGACTTAATATTATCAAAAAACCCGTAATCCATCCCACCCCACTCTTGTCACCAAATTCTCTCCAACCCCCCGACAAAGACTAAAATCCCCCCCTTCTTCACCAGCCTTTCAATTCTTATTACAACCTACAACATAATTCCCCTCACCTCTCAATAGGTCATGGAATACGCATATCCATACACAATCAACCAACAAAATACCTTCAAAACCGCCCAAATAAAAAATTACTAAACACCCCCTCCCCAATACCTTCCCCTTAGAGAATAAACGCTGTCCAGAAGAGACCCAAATCGACCTTGCCCGGAGCAGATCAGGTCACCACCCTAAACTCATCAATATAAATATAGATTCAAACTTAAGACATTGTCACCTCCCCCACTTGCACCAGAGTTATAATTTCCCATGACACTATAGAGCACCTCCTTCTACTTGGGGTGTCCCCTCGACGCCCCCGCGCCGATCTATATCCTCACTCCCAGCCTGTGCGGCAAAGCTGGCTTCTGGAGGCAGTGTGCGCCCTCCCAATTAAGGTGGGCCAGGGGCAGAAGTAAGAAAATATAATTATATATTATACTATATATATATATTATATATATATATATATATATATATATATCTATATACTATATAATATATAATATATATATATATATAATAATGTGTTTGTATATATGGGTGTTGGTGGTAGGCTTCTGAATGGAATCAAAAGTATTGTATGACGATAGTGAGGCGTTGGTAAGAATAAATGGTGTCAAAAGTGATTGGTTTAGTATTAATAGCTGAGTGAGCAGGGTTGTGTTATGTCTCCTGGTTATTCAATTTGTATATGGATGGGGTTAATGAAAGAATTAGAGGTGTGTTAGAATGATTGGAGAATGGACATGAGTGGAGGGTTTGCCCTACCTATTATATGCGATGGATTTGGTTTTGTGTGGCGAATCTGAAGAGGGAGAGAGAGACGGGATTGGTTAGAGAAGATTTAGAACAGGGGTGTAAAAGGAGGGGTTTTGATAGTTTAAACAGTAGATAGAGTAGGTTATGGTTGTAAGTGAGGACAGTCCTCAGGGTGAAGTCATGTTAGTGCAGAGTGTAGTAGGAAAGTTGTGAATGGCAGGAAGGTTGCTGGTGAAATTAAATCGTGGTGAATGTAAAGAGACTAAGTCTGAGTGCGCTAGGGGTCTACATAGGTAGTTGTTACCTGTGTTATTGAGTATAGTAGTGAGGACTATGGTTCTGGAATAAGAGGTGTATAGATCTTTAAAGATTCAATGTGATTCAGATGGACAATCTTAGGAGCATGCTAGGTGTGGAGAAGAATGAATAAAATGAGGAATGAAACGTATTAGAAGAGTTGTGTGGTGTGAAGGAAAGCGTAAAATGAGAGAATAAATGGAAAGTATGATTAAGATGAGAAATTAATAGAATAAATGTGGAAAGCGATGAATGATATCGGTTGGTTAACGGATGATAGTGGCGAGTGGTGTTTGGAACGGACCGGCGGGGAGACTGGAAGAAAAAGTGGGAGTAGCCAGTGAACGAATTTCTGAAGGAGAGAAATGCTAGTTTGGGCAGAGGCGAGAATAAAGATGCATAAATAGGAGTGAATGGCTGGGGTTTTTGTCATGGGGCATGGTTGTGGCCCACCTTGGGCCAAGGGAACCCTTACATTGACGAATTACCATAGTGAGGGTCCGTCACGGTTCCGTGAATCTTTAGGGTGGATTTTTCTGTCTGTTGACTGTGTTCTCACTAATTAATGAGTAACAGAGGGCGGCGGTAAGGGCTGCGCCTTTTCCACTTTTGTTCATATTTCTTCTACTGCTTTTCATTTCCGATGCATACCACGCACCTTACCCCCAGTCTGGGAGAAAAAAGAAGATGAAGAAGAAGATATATATATTATATATTATATATAATATATATATATATAATATATTATATAATATATATATATATAATATATATATAATATACTATATATATATATATATATATATATATATATAATATATATATATAATATATATACTATATATATATGAAAGTTTATAAAGAATTTTTTTTTTTACATTTCTTTTAAAGTAAAAGAACAGTTCATTAGAAATTCCGATTACGGCCGGAATTTTTGGGGGATTCCGGCTAATTCCGGTTCCGATCTGAACTGAAAATTTCAGTTCTGGTACATCCCTAGTGTAAACACCCCAAAAAGGAACAGGGCTCTAGCCAGATACTAGTGAAAACTTAAAATGTTTTTGCATCACAATTTGAGAATTTTGAATTGAAGTCAGTTAAATGATATATATCTTTATCTTAAAGGAGTATATTATATTGTCATGTTTGAATAATAGCCGTTTTTTATTTTGTCTTTTCAGCTGATTAATTGAGGTCTCTTCTTTCATTATTTTATTTTATTGTGGCTAGTTAAAGAATCTTCTTGTAAATTGTAATCATGTAAACATAAAAGCTAGTAGCTAAACTTTGTTAAATAGCTTAAATGGAAAATGGAAATTGAATATTTTTTGAATAAACATAAACATTAAAAAGTTATTAATATTATATTTGCACACTTTTTTTTATTCCTTAAAATACTATTTAATTTATTAAAACTAAATATACTTGGGCACACCAAATATGAAGTAAATGACTAAGTATTGGTTGTACAGGGAATGCAATCCTGAGTTGCCTAGCAGTACACAAATGTTCTATCTTATTACTGTATATTTATTATATTAATTAAAGTATCGGTATCGGCAACCTAAAAAAATAGAGTATCGGTTTCGGCCTCTTTTCTGGTATCGTAACATCCCTTTAATAATATAGTATATATATACTATATACTAATATATATATCATATTATATATATATATATATATATATATATAATATGGATATTATATATATATATACTATCTATTATATATATATATTTATATATATTATATATAAATAAATATTTATTTTTATAATTTAATATATATAACTAATATATATATATATATATTATATTATATATTATACTCTCTATATATATAGTATATATATAAATATAGTATTATTATTAAAAACAAATTATATATATATATATATATATATATAATATATATATACTATACTTATATATATATATATATATATATATATATATATACTATATATATATATATATCACTATATATATATATATATATGGACATTTATAAGCAGTTGACTCCTTTAATATTAGGTTAGGGTTAATTATAGGTTAGGTTACCCAAAAATTTTAATGTATTTACCCTAAAATTATTAAAATTACGATAAATTAATTATTGATTTTTGCTCCTGGAGTCAACCTCTTATAAATTAGCCTATACTATATAGTTATATATATAGTATATATATATAATATATGATATAGTATATATATATACTATATATAATATATATTAATAATATTCTAAATATACTATATATATAATATATATAATATATATATATATTATCTCTTTTTCTATTCTTCACCTACCTTATTTTCCCAAGATTGGGAGTCAGGTGCGATTTTCCCAAGCATCGGAAAAGAAAAGGAGTAGAAGAGAGTATGATAAATGTCGAAAAGAAAGCCCAGCCTTACCGCTCCCTCTGTACCATTAATTAGTGAAAGCTCGCCACAGACAGAAAATCCACCCTTAACCTAAAACCGCCGACGACCTCAATGTAAATCGTCAATGTAAGGGTTCATCCCTTGGCCAGGTGGGCCACAACCATTGCCCCTCACAAACAAACCCCGCATTCTCTCCTATCATGCACCTTTATTTCTCGCCTCTGCCAAACTCACATTTCTCCCTTCCAGTCGTTCACCGACTCAATCACTTTCTCTTTCGGTCTACCCAGCCGGTCGGTCTCTCTAACACATTCCCCACTATCCTTCCGCTTAACCAACCGACTATCATTCATCCTCTCCACGTGACCAAAACCATTGTCAGACATACTTTCATATTACTCTCATACCCCTTTCTTCAACACCACACAACTCTTCTAATACGTTCATTCCTCATTTTATCTAATTCTTTTCACACCTACGGCATGCTCTCTTCTCTAAGATTGCTCCATCTGAACACATTGAACTTATAAATAATTATCATAGTCTCACTACCATACAATAACACAGTAACAACATACCCCCATGTAAGACTCTACCGACACTTCAAGTAAATGCCCAACAAACCTGTTTAATTGCACCACGCAACTTCCTGCCAATTTCACAACTTTCCCTACTACACTACGTGCATCATCCGTCCTTTTCTCATCCAACCACATACCCTAAAATATTTAAACTCAGACACTTGCTCCAGCTGCACACTCGACATCTAACATAACTTCACACTGAGGTATGTCCTCACTCACAACCATTAACCTACCACTGACGTTATTTCAAACCCTCCTTTTACATTACCTTGCCAAATCTCTCTACCAATCCTCCAAACTCTTCTTCAGATCGCCACCACAGAACCAAATCAATCCGCATATAATATATATATATATATATATATATATATATATATATATATAATATATACTATATATATATATATATATTATATATACTATATATATATTATATATATATATTACTATATATATATATATATATATATAAGTAATATATATAGTATATTATATATATTATAATACTATATTATATTTGGCTGTTTCCTTTTCAGAAATGGTTTCTTAGTTTTGGATAAAATCCTCTGTGTTATTCAAGTGGCCATTTGATCTGCTAACGAATTGAGTTTAAAATGAATTTTTAAGATTTTGTTTTTCTCCGATCCCGAAGCATGAAAACAGTTGGTATGAAGACATGGAAGAGAGAGAAAGTATCAGTACATTACAGAAATTCCGCTTTTGGACTAAGAAAAATATTCTTCACCTGTGAGCTTTTATGGTGCTCCTTGAGATCATATGAATGGCAAAATCATAGATGACAAGGGTATTTTCGCCCTCGCATATTGTTACGTACTTCCTCAGAAAGTTCTTTTTTTTACTCAAAAGGAGACGGACAATTAACAAAGAAAAGCGCGGCGAGGGAACTGATAAAAGTACCACTGCATAAGCTTTTCCATTAGATTTTTGCATATAGCTCTGGTTATTACTGCTTTTTCTTGATGTCATCCTTCTTTAATGGGACAACTAACCAGCATGATGAGAGACCATCAATTTCGTTAAGAAAATATAGAAATCTTTTAAGTAAAGGAGGAGGACAATGTGCGGCTTAACATCAGAGACTTTTAGGGTGGGAAGCACAAAAACGTTATGGGAAGTGGGAACTTTTTCATTTTATAAATTTAAGAAGTCTTTAGAAAATGAAATTTCATTTAAAAACTGCTTTGAAGAGCTAAATGAATTAGAAAGAAAGAAGGCTGTCAATTTTTCCATAAACAAGTTGAGCATGAACCCATTTAGGGATACTGATATATTTAACTTTCAGTTATATTTACCATTTCAAGTACATATTGAAATAGTAATATATTTGCTTCGCAATTTAGATGAGAAGCGGCTAATATTTTTTCCTCCCCGAGAGTCATTGTATTATTTATTAAGTTGGCCTTATCAACACTTGTTTATGGATACAGTGAATAGATTTTGGGATGTAATATCCGAAAGTGATTTTTGTATGCTGCTTTTCGAGATCACGAGGTTGGTGAAGGATGAATTGTCATGTAAGTTTTGTGATTATCATCACATTTTAAAGGAGTTTTGGATGCAAAGTCCTTCTTATTCGAAAACATTTTTCTTTCGAATTGAAGGTAGTTATTTATCTAATCCATTATATGATGATGATGAGAATGATGAGTTTGATAGCTTTCGAGAAAAGTTTGAAGATAAATATGATAATTATTCTGATTTTTTCGTAATAGATTACTTTTTTAATTCTCCTTCATTTACTATTGAGGATGAGGAAATTATACGACTGATTTTTGGAAGCGCAACTTTGGAGGAAAAGTCGCTCATTGTAGAATCAAAAGGAGAGTCAATTGGTGAAAGAGCTTTTGAAATTGGTGATCTGAAAAGAATAAATTTATTTATTGAATGTTGCGTACCAAAAGAAAGTGTTGATACTTTCAAAAGGGAATTAGTATTATATAATTCATATACAATGCGAGTTTTATGGGACCTTATTCTTGATGATGAATTGGAACAATTTCAAAATATTCTTAATTGGGCTTTGCGTGGTGATGAAATAAAAGAATTTCAACAACGTTTATTGAATTCTTATTCGGGTCTTATTTTTAATTGCGATTCCAGCGAATTAAAATGTATTGATAAGATTTTAGAATCTAGCCTGATTTCAGATGAGATTAAAGCTTTTAAAAAAAGTTTAGTTGCAAACGTTCACAATTGGGGGAGAGATTTTACATATTTAGTGTTTGAAGGGAAATTTGAAAAGATTAGTTTCTATTTGAATTGGGTATTTTCTTCAGATATCGATATTAACAATTTTAAAAGATATTTAGCATTTGCAATTTTTGATCATATGGACTACTATGATATTATCAAGGGTTTAGACCGTGTTAAAAAATTAGTCATTTGGACTAACCTTTCTCAGGAAGAATGTAAAATTTTCAAAGCCCAGTTTGCACTTAGTGATAAAGTAACTAAATATTATAATGAGTTAGTTGCTAAAAGACAATTATCTCGAGTAGATGAATTTATTCGATGGGCAGAACTGGCAGAGGAAGATATAAAAGATTTTAGAAAACAGCTAATATTTAATGAAGGAAGGAATGTATCTTTTACCTGTGCTCGTATAATATTAAATGGGAAATCGGATTTTGTCGAGAAATTGCTTAATTGGGCCAAATTTTCAAAAAAGGAAGTAAATGAGTTTTATTTTATTTTACTAGAAGATCTTGAACAGCATTTGGTTTCTACTAAAATAAATACCAAGTTAGTTGATATTCGAAAAACTTTACAGTAGGATTCATTTATCAGAGAAAGAAAAAAAAACAACTAAAAATAAAAGTTTACGTTAAAATTCTGACACATTTATTGAATCATTAAACAATATAATTATCACAAAAACACACAGTAAGGAATGAGGTTGATGAATTTTAAATTTCGTGTTTTTCGTCCAAACACCGGCAAAATCGTCAGTAAATAATCAAGAAAAACTTTCCTTTTAGAAAACCAAAGTGGTCTCATATCTTAACGCGTGATTATTACGATTACAGATTTGCATGTTCGTTGACAAGTTCTTTAACGGTGAGACGGGCATTCAACACACAGCCGTAAAAAAGAGATATTACTGAAAACAAACGTATCATCATTCTAATAATCCGTATTTGACGACAAATATGTCCGTAAAATTGTTTAATGGGAAGTGCGAATGAAATTGACGAGATTTATTGAACCTGGTTGTCTTGTTACATGACTTTAGTATGCACAACAAATGGAAAGAAATGTTATTGGATTGGTTTAATGAAACCAAAGTTGAAGGAACTTGCTTTTATTCAGATTGTGTATTTTATGAGGATTGGTGCAACTCAGTTTTGCCATGGGATGTGAGACGTCTCCGCAGTCCATCCTTTCCGAAGATATTCAAAATTTGATTCGGTCGGTTGTTCGAATGAACATTGTCAATAAAAGGAAAGGAAACCGGGAAAAGTGAAAACTTCTTGATCCTTTCTTTGGAAATTAAAACCAGACAAAACGACACAAAATGAGAAGCCAGAACGCAGTATGAAAGAATCTGACATAGGCGATATCAAAAATAATCTGAAAACACTTTAGCATTATAGTAATATTACTTATTTGCCAAAGAGAAAAAAAAGTGGAACACCCTTAGATGATATGAATAAATATTTAGACTCATTTTTGCTTTAAAAATGAATCAAAAAACATTTGTCAATAATTATTTTGGATTTTATAGTCCTCTTGGAGATTTAAAAATTTGTAACAACATTTGGTGGTGCTTTAAATGTTACACACACACACACACACCCACACTTCTCTCC
>JABUQX010067042.1:0-31100 GCA_015478945.1 Trachelipus rathkii | reverse complement strand
ATTAACATCTCCTTCCTCCTAACTTTGGCCCAAAATGGTCCTTTGAGTCTTGTCCTCACCACCTCCCTTCCCACTACTTGTCTTAATATCATAAAATTCTACTTTCAAACTGGGACAAAATTTATTATCTTTTACCTTAACCGAAACTTTTCCCAAACACTCTATTCAACTGCACTTTTGCCACCAAATCTTTCCTCTCTCCTCCCTCTGCCTCTCTCCATTCACAATAGGAAGCAAATATAGCATCATATAAAGACAACCCGCACACTTTTATTATCCTTCCTTATACTCCAAATTTTTCAAGCGTTATGTTTTATACATTTACGCACATTATTCTTTTCTCGAACTGCATTCTTGGTCTTTGTGCTATCGAGGTTCTACTCCATGTGTTTAATTATTCAGAGTGGTTCATATATATACCAGCGAATATCATCACATTGTATCCTCATTATGGTGACTTTACGTTCTTTGTCACGCTACTGCCGAGTGTACCCTCGCGCTCTCAGGACTTTCTTCTTGTATAGCATATTAGCTATTTGCGTTTATTCACGTTATTTGTTTCTCTCTGAAATTATAACTGATTCCACTTCGTTATTTTCCAAGATCCAATCTTCCCTCTTTCCTGTTTACTTAATATGTTATGTTATTCTCTCTCGGATAGAGACATTTCACTATACATTCCACTTTTATTTATTTTTTTTGTTCTTTTCACGATAGTCATATGACTATGTAGTGGCGCTCTATGGATGGACTCTGGATGAGGATGATCCTCGTCTCTCTTCCGAGTTATCCTACCGTTATATTACTCTGATTCCTCTACATAGTAGTGATTGTACATTTTCATTACATCCCACCTATTTCTAATTAACGTCAATAATCATCTCCTTCTCAACATCTTATCCCTCTTTAACTATTAATACTTATATCACACAGGCTAAGCAACGCTTATGGGACTTATATTGGTCCGTCCTACTTTATTACTTAGTTAACTTATTCTATCTTAACACCAATAAAGGTCTCAACCTTAACTAACTTATTTTTATGTTTATTTTTATAATAATATTTTGATAATTTATTTTTTTTTGTTTCCTGCTATACAATGCACACTGATCATCAAATTGCGCAAAAAATGTATACTAAGATAACATATAACACTTATATATATATATTAGATTATTAGTAAGATACTTAATATAAGAAAGTTTAAAAACTTCTCTCTATTCAAAATTTTATTTAGTAATTTTATTCCTGGTACCTACTGTCTCATTAAAATTGTGACGATCCGTATAATTATTTACTTTATATTAATCATATTTATATTCGATTTAAATCACTATTTAATTTATTAAAATTCCTTTAAAATCTATTATATATCATTTAATCTTGTACTCATCTTTTAATTCTTCTTTTAATATTTTATAGACTATCAAACCCTAATAATAATTGAAATATTAGAAGATTCTGAACTTTTTCTGAAGATCTGGCACCACATACTCAAGGATAAAATCAGACACATTTATACAAGTCAATGGTTACCTCGACTTCAATGAGATATTAAGCACATATTTACGCGACATATATTTATATATAATTCCTGAGAATTGTGCTGGCCTACACTAAATATGATTTAATTTGATTAATTATTTATATTCTTATACATAATTATAATTATGAAGATAATTTTATTTATTTAAAAATTCCCACTAAAATATCATATATTATATAATAAATAGTTACACTTACTAGTTATTACCGTTAAGTTACATATATTCAGACAAATAAAATAATCCCTAGTCTTCCACAAAATTACTCTTAATTTTATATAATACACAGACTTTTACTGTATGCAAGGTCACATCTATCTTTCTGTCCGAAAATCTGCCATGCTATACAGGGAAAGAAGATAGCGATGAATGAGAATTATCTCGTAATTTATCAGTGTGTATTGAACGATAATGCTTTGAAAGCATTCAAAAAAATTCGGACTCATTTTTGACACAGCCTGAAAATCGCTTAATGATTGAAAATTTCTACCTAAAATTCATTACATGAATTTTCTGTATCATCTTATTATATTTCACAATGCATTAAAAAAATTAGGAAATACTTTTTGATTGAGATAACGACAACTTTCTTAAGCTTGTATCCTAGGAAAAATCTTCAAATGTATTAGACAATTCCAAATATATTAATAAGGAAAAACAAAAAACTTTTTACAAATATATAATTATTCAAAATCTTCTCATAGATTTAGAAAAGCCTGGATAATTGGATAATGAGATTTCATTTCTTAATATACAAATCATACGAGATTATAGAGATCAATAATTATGATTATAAATGTGAGTAGGATTCTAATTTGAGATTATAAGGTCTATTGAGAGAGAGGGTTATGGATAGATTTCTAGAGGATAAAAATACCCTATAGAATCCTTGCAGAATACTTCTATCAGTTTGTGACCAATTTAGCGAATATAATTTTAATATTATCAGAATTTTAATAAAATGCATTAAAAATTAAATAAACCTCTAGAGAATGATTCCGCAAATAATACCTTTTACAACACAAAAAAGCATTCAATAAAAGAGAATAATATGCTTGACTTATTTTAGAAAATAGTGTAATAATTTATAGAATTTAAGTAAGGTTAATTAGGTTAAGTTATTTTCTGTGGCATTTTAGGACAAGTTATTATAAAATGGAAATATACGAAATGGTAGTCCACTATTATTGCAATGACTTAATTCTTTTAGAAGAGACTTGTACTTTACGTTACTTTATTATTACTATATATTATAAAATTATATGTAATAATGACCCCATAATGTAAAATTAGTTATAATATATTTAACACATTCACGATTATAATGAATTTATACAAACGAAGTGACATTCAAGCCTCAGAAAACAGTAAATCTAATGTAATACTTTCACTTAAAAGCTTCAGTAATTTTTATAAAACCTTCAACTCTCTCAAGATCCAAAGCTATAACATATAGCGTTCTATCTTTACATTTCATAGATCTCACAACAATGTTAAATCGATATATTATTTTATAATTTAATAATATATTATATTATATTATATATATATATATTTAATATATAATATTTTAAATATATATTTATATATATATTATATTTAATATATAATATTATTATAAATTATTCTTATTATATTTTATTATATTCTATACATTTAATTAACTATATATCTTAATTTAAAATTATTATTTTACTAGTATAATTGTTTTCTTTGCTTTTTTCGTCATGAAGATTTATATAGTATAATTTATAATAAAGTAAAGAAGTAAGCTTTCTCTCAAATATAATTATTATATTAGGATTATATAATTTATTACCTATGTATTATAGATATCTATATATATATATAGATACCTTATATATATATAAAATATATAGTATTTATTTAGACCTTTAGCTAATTAATAAATATATATTATAATTAATAATATTATATTTATATTATATATATAATATTATATTTAAATATTATTAAATTATATATATATATTATATATATACCATGTTTAATAAACAAAAATAGATGTTGGGAAAGTAAAGACGTAAAGAAACGTAATAACGTATTTGCCCAGAGGGTTGGTAGAGGTAAGGTGTTCAATCAATGGGCTGTTTGCAACAAAACGTTGCTTTAACTGCTTTAGGGTCAGTAAAATTAACAACGTATTTTTTTAACAAACCTCTTAATATATATTAGACCCAAAATGACATTGTATAGGAATGATAATAGACGTATCTATATAGCAGATTAGCGTGGGATGAGTAGAGGGTACCTTCCTATAGGCAGCTTGTGGTGTGCCTTACTGTTTTAGGTGGAAAGTAAATGTTTTTATTGAAATGGTTTTATCTACACACATTATTAACATAAAATGTGATGACTCAATAGTTGTATTACTCTGTCTGAAAATTTATTTTAATTTGCGATTCGCATTTGCTGTGAATAAATATAATGTTTGCTTAAGTGGGTATCACTTTATTAGCTGCAGGATTCTCGTTATTTCCCGGAAGTACGTTTCTGCACGTTAATGAGTTGGCTATAATCCTTTTAGAGTTCTCAGAAAATTTTCAGTCTGGCCCAAAGTTCTTTTGAGCTCTACACTCATTAATTATTATTATCATGTCTTGATATTTTTCGAATAACTACTGTAGTGTCTCTTATATAGGAAGAGTGATAGAGACTTCTAACCGCAAGGGACCTTCGGGTAGGCAATCAAAGTGTATGTAGAATCATTTTGGAAGTGTTTATTAACTAAGTTATACAAGCTATGAAAGTTTGTACATTAATTCGTTATGTGGAGACGTGTTGTATCGAGATAGTGACATGGTTGCAGCTAGTCGAGGAAGTGATGACTTGCAGGATAGGAGTAGGTGGAAGTCATCGGAACGGAGAGAGTGTGGCTCACTAGAGAGAAGAGGATTCATCCTTCTTCTATTGTGACTATTAGGAGTCTGTTACAGTAATACATGATGATGGGACGAGAGGAGATCCAGGTCAGACATATAGACTATTTGAGAGCTTCTAACGTCATGGCATTTATTTCAGATTATTTTTCGGAAGGAGGATTGGAATAAGTTACCGCATTAAGCGATCTTCTCCTTAATGTACGTTGGCGTCATGCCTACATATCATGAACGACATATAAGATAACATATGGCGCTGCCATCTGGCATTAGAAGGAGAGACTTACAAGTGTATAGTGAAAGAGCGAGGCAGAGGAGAGGTATTTGAGTATTAGACCCTATTGTAGGGCGTTATTTCATGTGATTGGTCATGGTTGGCTGTATGCTACCAGAGTTTATGTCTCATGATATCTTATTTCTTTTGTCAAATATAGTTACCTGGATATTGGAGATCACATACTATTAACCAGGATAGCAATAGTAATGTGTATATTTAATTTGCATATTATAATTTGTTAGCAGGTGGAGACCTGAATTGTGAGGCAGGGGTAGGTGGTTAGAGTGATAAGGATTGAGTCTCTACAGGGGGGAGGCCGTAAAGGGGACACTAACTATCGCAAAATTATACGTGAACTTGGGAGGGCTATCGTAAGTCATAGATGTAATCTGTAAATCGGTGATAATTACAATGTGTTGACATAAGTATGCAGGAATGATGCTGAAAAATATAGAGTGGGGGTAGGAGGAATGACAAGGGGGGAGGTTAAAGTGAGTGAAAATCGCTCATTGAATAGTAACAAATAGAGCATTAATGGTTCACGCATAAACAATCAACTCATCTAATCATTACGCGTATCAAGATGCCGAATGTACTAACGAAAAAGGGTCCACCCCTTGGGGTGGCAGTCCCCAGAGGCTTTATACGTTCCAGACATGATATATAATACAAGGAAGCGTAGCTCACGGGATTCCTTTGAGTGTTAATATGGTGCAATTGAAAAAAGCTACCTCAGGAGAGACGCTGGCATACGTGAGCTGGAATAACCTCGTATCCAAGACTTGCACTATATAACTTCTTTGAGTTAGATGACGTCAAGGTATAAGTAAAAAGAAGAGGTAGAGGGTATGAAACATTATAGAGTGAGGATAGTTGTATATACAAACGCATACATTGAATTGTTAAACATGAGCATATATGTCTCTAGACTATTATAACAACATATACTCCACGCACTATGTACATTTTTTTCTTTTTTCTACTTTTTCTTTCAGGGGCCTGAAGGTACACTTGATGTAGTGATGAGTGAGTGCTCCTACTAGTGGGGAGGACACAACGACCAGAATGGACTAAAGACGCGCACAGGTCGTAGGGGAAAGTACTCTGTTTACGGGATATTCATGTTTATATTAATTAGGTAGAATCGTAAGACAGTATATAAGCTTCAGATCTATTTGGTTTGGTCTGAACCTAAGCCCCGCGCGAGTACGGCATGGATAGCTTCAGATATCTGAGAAGTATGCACCTGCGAGTCAGAGATAGAGTAAAGAGTAGCGGTAATCTTATGGGTTGTCTTGGCGCACCAGTTGGGGCCTCAAACTAATCGAGATAAACCGTCCACTGTACATACAACGCCACCGTCTTGTGGGTCGGAGACTCCTGTGTAGAGGGACATACTCGTGTCAGAAGGCCTCCAAAGGGAAGAGCCTGCGTACTCGCGAGGATTTTATGATCGCATTATTCTAAGAGGTGTTTCACTAGACTAACTTATTAGTTGAGGAAGGGAGTAAGTGTATGATTGTCATGAGGAGCCATTCATCTTATCGAGACACAATCACTACTATATACGGGTACAAAATTGTTGGTTATTTGATCCAACTGATTTTGACTACAGTATCGCACATAGCAAAAGGTAGCAATGACTAAACAAGAACTAGAAGTAGGCTTCTTCTTTTCACTCTGATAAGGGTATGCACACGATTTGTCGTATCTATAATGAGTGTAATGTTTACCCTTCTAATGTCGAGAAAGGGCATGCCAGATTGGTTAGACTTCTAGAAACAATTGTAAACACTGTTACTCTAAGTAATTACGAAGCTGTCTTCATATGGATTTCAATATCAATTATATATGTTGCGTCAGATTCGTGCACTTGGAATAAAATAAATACAGATACTAAGCAATATATTAAAAGCGAAATTTCTATGTGAGGATTTGAGTTATACGCAGAAGATACACAAAGGACATGCATAGCCAGCATTAGTTATAACATTATGCGTGAACATCAATTACGGAGCGTATCAGAGTTAGAGCATCTATTATTTGAGATTCACATATTGAGGTAATTATAGTGATATACCTATTAAGAGAGGATCAATTCTACTTCAATATCTGAAGTAATTATGTTAGATTATATGTGTAATGGGCTGTTTAATAAAAGTCGCTTAGAGGCCATTGTTCTAAAGCACCGCGATGGCACAGCTCTTATAATTTACTTTCAGACACAAGGAATTTTTTTACGTCAACTATAGTCGATTACGATATATCTGCCGGTGTGATGTGTATTACTCAGAGTGGACTTGTGTCTACATAATACCCATAGAACTATAATAACTAGTGAGAAGGTTAAATGAAAAGTACTGAATCATAAAAGATTAATGCGAGATATTAAGAAAAATGCGTGGTTAGATTACGAGAGTGATGGGCTGTCATTTGAGCGAGAGATGCTAGAGCGCGTCACCTCCCTCATCTATACCTTATGTACAGAATATCGTTGGCGAAGAGAATCTTTACAGCCTTACGTGCTAATCTGCGACCGGACCGTCTATACTAACACAGTAGTCTATGATCATAGGCAAAAATATAGTAAGTATACAGACCGTACACTGTTGATTAGGGTAATTGATGTAGATATGGTATGATCACAACATAACTATCGTATTGATTTTTGGTTGAAATAAAATGAGCAATTGATTGGATATTAGCACAGATAATACTATTTGAGGTCTAGGACATTGAGAGCGATTTTTAGAATACTGGATAAAGATAATATTGCGAGAAGTAATAGATGATAGTAGTTTTTTATAGATTATAGTGGCAGTGTATATACAGTGCTGTATCTGGTAATATGGTCATTTATTCATATTCAAAGTGAGCCTCTGCAGTATGGTACGTCGTGAAAAATAATAGCAGATATGTGTAGTAAGATCTTATGGATCTAATATATCATTTTATCTGATTTGAGCTATTATGCAGGGAGGCGATTATCTTGTGCATACGTGCGGATGCTATTTATGACTATACGTGGATAACATAGTAAGATCTAGTTCTATATGAAACGAGCTCTTATGACAAGATTAATACTTCAAGTTTTGGTTTTACTTAGGTGGTGAGTATGTAGCGAGAAATTCGTCATACAGAAGAATCGGAAGTCGAAATTTTGAAGAGGTGAGTCGTGCACCGGTAATGTTATGATAAATAATAAGATGAGATGAGAGTAAGAGAGTTCTGGAGTAATTAATATTTAAAAAGAAGTGGAAGTCAGAGTATCAGGTAAATTTTCAAAAGTGGGGGAGGAAAAGTTCGAGCTGACTATTATCCAATTTATATATGAAACAATAGAGTGAATCGAGAGTCACGGTAAATTTTATAGAGCAAGGAGATGGCTTCGAAGAAATTGAGAGAATAATTGGTTAGGCAGACAGAAATACCGCGATGATCTATAATCAAAAGCTATTTATGGATATGTAAGTAGATAAGTCTAATTAATCCTAAGTTTTGAAATGATATTAATAATGTAATTTTTATTTATAATCTGCTTTTCCTCATCGATTAATAATGACAATCTAGGTCTATGAAGTGAGGTTATTGTTTATAGTATTAAAGATCTTGAATTTACATCAAATATGAAATTTTATAACATTAGAGTACGTTTCAAGAGCAATATATATATATATAACTCATGTTCTATATATAAATAATTAAGAGTAACTTTTTTTAAAGCAGTAGAACAACTATTGTTAGTATGGCCTGATGTATGGATATTATAGAAATTATATAACCGAAATGAGGAATAGTAAGGTCTGTTTTCGCATATGACTTATGGTTATGAAATCTAAAGGTTATATGATCTCGCTTTAATTCTGTTAATTTATTAAGAAAACCTAAAAACATGGTCAGCATACCACAAGTTATAATTTGAATTATAACAATATTGATGGCTTCATGGTTATTTAAAACATTATTGTACTAATGAATTATATTTTGAGAAGTAGATTAAGTGTAATAAAAGATAATTATTAATGATAATTATCATATTTATAGTGGTTAAGTTTAACAATTGTGGTGGTTTTTAGTTAAGTGTTTCCCTTAATATACTGAAATATAGAATAAATCTAAAATATCTATTTATTAATATTAGTCAAACATTATTGTGATGTTGTAATTAAATTCAAATAATTCATATAACTAACTTATTTGGCCTTTTGGATAATTCGATATAAGTTAGTATTATACAAGAAGTTAGATATGCGTGTTATGAGTAATAACATGAGTTAAAAATAAGTATTCTCAATATGTTGTATAAAATTTAACATTTTCTTAGAGAATAATTATTTATTGTTTTATAATAATAGTATTATATTGTATTATATTATCTCTATTATTTTTTAAAACTACTATACTAATATTTTATATATCTAAATTTATAATATATCTAAATTCAGTGAATATAATAAAATATAAAATGTTGAATCTGTTAAAATAGAAATTATATAATTTTATATTTTCAATTGTTAATAACTTTTAATTTTATAAAATTTATTTTAAATTATTCTTAACAATATGCATATAATTTGACTTTGGTTACATTACTCACCAATTAAAGACTGTTAGTTCAAAGTTAAAAATAAGTTTATAATAAATTAGATTTGTTAAAAAAGAGGAAAATTCAAAAGGTTAATAATGATTATAGATCTGTATCTTAACGATTGTTTAAGTTTTATTAATCAGAAGTAAGAAGAATAAGTATAAATTTAGAGTGTTTTCTAAAAAACTTCTTAAATTAATTTTGAAAATTATAATATGTTATATATCAAAAATTAAATTATTATCTTAAAAATATATAAATTACTAATCTTTTATAAATATTATTCTTTATATGTTTGCATATTTAGTCACGAATGATTTCAAATTTTTTTACTCTCTTTCACATTGAACCATAAATAACTAGAGAAAATAAAAACACACTGAAACAACAACAAAAATATAATATGTTTAAATATATAATTTTCAATAATAATTTACTTATTAGAATAATAAATATTTATACAAATATAGGTAAATATATTTTATATTAAAAATATTGATTATATAGTGATAATATAAGGTTTAATTTTTATTATTAAAATTCCTGAATTAATTTAAAGTATTAATATATGTTTTAAGATTCATTTTTTATATTTTTAATAGTTATCTTTTAAAATTTTTTATATATTTTATTTTGGCTTTTTTATTCCTACAACAATTTATTTATATTTATAATTTATAGTATTATAATTTTATATATGATATATAATTAAGTTTTTTGATTTAAAATACTATTTTTGTAATTAAAAATTCCGTATTTATAGTTTCACTAGAACTTTTAAGAGTATAAAACTATGTTTAATTTCAACTTTGCTTGTCAATAATTTAAATAATATATGTTAATATGAGTTTTAGGTATGCGTTATATAGTGTTGTTGTGGTAGGGTAAAATAATAAAGAATAAGAAATTAGTGAACAAGGTAATGACAAAAATCTCATTTATTAATTAAATTTATTTTATAACATTTACATAATCGACAAATAATCGTATAATTTTGTGAGAAATATATTTATGTGATTACTGTTATACCTAAATTGTGGTCTGAACGCTTCGAGTTATTAAATATATAGAGATATTAATAAGTTTATTCTTTTTAATCAGAGCACTCCTGGTGTTTCCATAATACTGCTGATGAATTAGTGGTATCCTATTGGAGCTTACTAGGCAAACCACTGATGAGGAGTACGTTTTGTATCTCCATACTCCTGTGTCTTTTATAATTTTTTACTATTATCTATGGTCAGTATAGCCTGATATTCTGTCTTGTAATGGTCTTCTATTCTATATAATTAGTATTGATAATTCTTTCTATCCGACTCTAGAATATTGGGTATAAAGTACTGTAAGAGAGTGGTTTATATGTGACCTCTGATACATTATTTTCATATAGCTTATTCAGCTTAATCATGTCATGTAAGATGGTTCTGAATTATATCGGAGATCTGAATCATGAGAGTTTGGGTCTTATTATCCAAATTCTATGCCACTATGTGAATTCATATAAGATATAGGGATGGGGGTAAGTGTATTCGAGATAATTAATTTAATCATTAAGAATGTGACATTAAGATATATTTCACCTACGATAAGAGGAAACTTCTCAATAAGAGTTCCTATTATATATAATCTGCTCTAGTTATGTTGAAAGTGAAGAGCGTGACACTAATCGATAAAGCACCATTATCATATTAATAATATCTTATCATACTTATCATTCACCATCAGGATAGTATAAGTGTTCTTGTTGTAAATAGGCTAATTATTACGTATTACTGAATATACTCATAAGTAGTATTAGCTTTCTGCAGGAATTTTTTCTAGGAGAATCTTTTTATATTATCCTATATTTGTTAGCTATTATACCTAATTAATCTGTATGATCCACATTACGATAATATAGCGGTACTAGAACAAGATAGTATATAATAATTACCTCAGGAGGTAATTATTTTCTTGTAACCTTAAGCATTTACCAGTTTAGCACGAATTTCGTGGCAAAACGACCACGAATTCTTACGACACATACTTGGAATATTACTTGTAAACATTTTATTTTTTGTTTTTTGAGTCTATTTTATAAAATATTCTCTTTATATTATGAGTTGAAAATGACTCACTATGTGGAGGGGGTGAGACTCACAATAATTAGGAGTAAAATAAATTATATATAATAACATATTAATATATATATATATATAATTAAATATATAATATAGTATATAATTATATTAATTATTATTGAACGATATCAGTGTATTATAGATATGAGAAGTATAAAACTATATATTATTTTCCATATTCTAACTATTTTTTTTTATTATCACAACTTTGCATTCAATTTTAATTTCTAATCTATTGTCTACATATGGATATTCTAAGATTGTTGCTAACAGCTTATATTGGATTCTACAAATAAATCTCGCAATTTTTTTACAAAGAGAATTGAAATTGTGATTCGGCTGCTATGTAATTAATTTACATTAGTCCAAAGGACAGGAAATTAGTTTTATCACCAGAATTTAATAACACTGTCGCTATAAGGAATCTGTAGACCTTAGCTTTGGTCCTCACTTAACACATTTTATCAATGTATAAGTAACCATCATATCCAATACTTGATCTCACAATATCTGAGCTATGATACGAGGCTTTCATTTACTTAGCGAACATATGATAGAATATTAATATTAATTCAATATATCATCCTATACATATCTCAGAATCTATCTCTGGGATGGTTACCTTTAATTTATGTGACTCCTGCCTAATTAAGCTTTTACATAATGTTATTTATATTCTCAATTTCACCAAAATTTCGATTTTACTTTGGTTTGAAGATAAACATATTGTACTTCTTTCTTTACAATCTACTCTATATATTAATAATATATTAATAAAGATCTTATAATAACTTTACATTATCTAGTATTAATCTATTTTATCTTAATTCTTGAGTTAGTATTTGTTCACGTGTGGAGAGAACATATAATATACAGCAATATGTGAGTCAAATCGTTATATTACTGATAATATGACAAATTATAACAATAAAAAATGGCAAGAAATAATGTTTTATAATATGTGTTATAATTATAAAGCTACTAATAATAACATTAACATTATGTTGTATATATAAGAATAGTATATTTTATTAATATAATAATAATTATATTTATATAAATATATAAGTATAATATAATATAATTATAATAATATAATATAATATATAATTAATAAATATATATATAATAATATATTATATATTTAAATATTATACTTATTTATATATATATATATATATAATATATATATATATTATATATAATCATATTTTTAATATATTAAATTATAATTAATATAATCTAACACTACTTAAAAATTATATTAAAAATAAAGATTGTACTTAAAAAAAATTTTTGATTAATAAGTAAATAGTGTAGTGTAAATTAATTATATTAATATAATTTAGTTATTTATTTATTATATTTTGTTTTATTTATATATAGTTAATATTCATTGCTGTTCTTTTAACTGGCTCTTTTTGGAGTAAATAAATGACTACGGATTTATACCAATTTGTTACCAAATGAAAACAGCTGAAGTTATGCATTAACATTATGAGTTTATTGCATTCTCATATAACTATACTAATTATAATCGTATGTGAGAAAAATACTCAAATTTGGAAGACACTCCTAATTTAGCTTCCTATTTCATTATTTACAATTTTAAGATTTTATAAGTTATAGGAAAAAGCACATAATGATAATTTATTTATGAATCGATATCTCATGTGATATTAGGACTAGTATAGTTTAATTCATTTGAGACTTAATGTAAACAATTTATAATACTGTTATGTGTATTTATAATTTAAAAACAAATTTTTTTCTGTTGTAATATTTTTGTGGATAATGACCATATATTTAGATGTTTAATTATTGATATTTTATTATATCTCTAATATAAGTATATAGTTCTATTATCATACTTTATATAGTACTTGAATTATTATAATTGATTATTTATATGAGAGTTTTAAAATATATATTTTTGATAACGACAAGAAGAATTTTAATATATAATAAGTTATGAATAAATTGTAATCTGAATCTTAATATATATAGAATTCTGATTTAATGACATCTATTGTTAATGTTTTACTTATCTCGATCATTTATAATATTATTATTAATTCTTTTATTAATTAAGTTATAAAGTGATTAATATAATATTTTTAATGTTGATTTATGAATTTATTTTTTTACGATTTTGAGTATATAATTTTAAAATTGGACTATATTTGAGATTTCTGAGATGAAAACTGCATCCAGTCTACTATTATGATAATATTAGAGAGACAAAAAAAATTTCTATATCTATTTATTAATATTATTGATATATGATAGTCTATACTATAATCTAATACATTATTAGGGCTACAGTACACAAGATGCCATCTAAAGACAAGAATATTCATCATATAATTGAAAGTCAATTACAGTTCCAATATATAAGGGGAGTATGAACTATATTTTTGAATGAAAACTTTAAATGATAAGTTTTGAATATTGAAAATAAAATATTTAAAACATTTAAAATATATATAACTTTTCTTTTGTGGAATATTTCAAAATATTTGTATATAAATAATTATATTTATATATTATTTAATTTTATATATATAAATTATACAGTTATAGAATATATACACTGAATTTATATTCTTATTTATTTTAATGTATTTTATTGTTGTTGTTATTATTATTTTAAGATATAATTTAAAATTAGTGTCACAGACATTCGTATGTGTATAATTATTAAAATACTTTTATCTGAATTTAATTTTCTATTATTTATTATTCCAATGATCATTACCAGTATTAGTATAACAAAATCTTTATCATTTCAAGAATATATATATTTAGTAGTATATATTTATCATTATTATTATTCTATTATTTTTATTTTTAATTATATAATGCTTGTATTTATATTTTCCTTTATCCTATTATAATATATTATATAAAATAAAATTAAGACATTATTGAGTGTTATTTATAATATGGTAATTAAAGTATGATTGGATATTAATTACTTTAATTACTATTTTTTAATTTATGTATTATCTCATTTATATTTAATTTCTTGAAATTATTATTATTCTATCATTATTTTCTCATTATTATTATAATTGATTGAATCTATTGCGAATAATTTATTATTATATTATATACAATCGGAGTATTTATTATGCTAATATACAGTTATGTATTCATTCAATATGATTACATATTATTAAAATTTTCTTAATTAATTAAGACATTAAGAATATTGATTGGTTTATAACACTTGAGTATGTAGTATTAATTATACAGTCACTCAGACTATTATATTAAAATTATTTAATTTTATATTCAAATTTGTGTTAAA
The DNA here is from genome assembly GCA_015478945.1 of Trachelipus rathkii. Taxonomy (NCBI): domain Eukaryota; kingdom Metazoa; phylum Arthropoda; class Malacostraca; order Isopoda; family Trachelipodidae; genus Trachelipus; species Trachelipus rathkii. The sequence continues at coordinate 16,358 of JABUQX010067042.1, read as the reverse complement.
TAATTAATTTATAAAATTATTTTATTTTATAACTCTTAACTCTGTCTTATTTTTGATACTTGTTTACTAAGCTTTAATTAAATAGGATTCTAATTATTTTTATATGTTATTTTATAATCAACAATTTATCGGATGACTACGTGCACTAATCAATTGACAGTTTTAAAGCATTAAAGCTCTATAAATTTAGTTCCTCGTAAATGATATCTGCACTGCTTATATATAAATTTTCCATTCTAGCCTAGAAATGTGTTAAATTTATAAAGAAATTGGTAAGTTTCTGAAAAAATAAACAAATATGCTAAGAGTAAACATGATTTATTAATCTTTCAATTTACATATTATTGATTGATTTATTGTTGAGTTATTATAAATTATTTGGGTTAAAAATTAGCTATATGATAAAGTAGTATTTCAGAATATATTATTCTATATTACTCAAATAGTTATGTATTATTATACAATTTTTAAATTTTTTCAATGATTTAGTAAAAAAGAAATTATAATATTGAACTGTGGTTGGTTATTTTTTGAAGATTTTTTTTTTAACTTTAGTATAAATATAAATTAATTCCCTTACTTAAATTTGATATTATATATATATAAGAGCTCTCTGTTTATATGTTAATTTAATTTTACTATTATACAACTCATAGTTATTTATTATTTTTATCATTGTATGGAAGTAAGTTAATCACTCCAACTTAACTTCCAATTAAAATTAAATTCATAATATAGTGAATTTAATGTTCTTTGATACAGGTACATATTTTTTGTTATCTCTCAGCAAGTCCTATAATGATTTAACTTATTCCTATAATATTTAATTAATATTATTATTATATTTTTTATTTATAATTTAAATAAAATCGACTTAATAAGAGATTTATACTATTTGCGGAGTATATTTATATTTAAAATAATTTTTTATTTCCCATTGATTTATTCATTTTTGAATTTCAATCTCATTCCTATGATTTACCAACATTTAATGTGCAATTATCTCTAATATTCCTATAAATTTAACTTGCACTCTAATATATTTAGTAATCATTATTATAATATATCAGAAATTATCTTTAATATTTATTAAATATTATTATTTATTATTTTATTACCTAATAACTTATTGCGAATACACTATTTTTAATAATCGTTTATATATTTTCATAATTTTAGCTTCTGCACATATTTGTAATCACATCTATGTTACTTCATTATTGATGTATTTCTATCTCTATGTATTTTATTTTCTTTTATTGTTAATTATTATAGTAGTGTAGTGACATAAGATTTTTGTTGCAACGCTTAATATGTATTGAGAGGTTTATGATGAAAAATAACATACACTTAAAAAATTAAAATAATCATCATACTAATTAAAAGAAATAAATTGACAAATCAAATAAAAATTATTTTATAATATATACTGCAGTTAAAATTTTTATCCCTGTAGATTAGGTTTCATTCATTGTTTTATTTGATTGCTATTTATTATTTATAGAAGCATCTCTGCAAAAACTCATCAGGTAGAAATATAGTCTATTAAAAATTTTATATCTTCATATTAAATTTTATATCTCTTATATTACATCTTAGCTTTACTGGAGTTTATTTTAGCGCGATGATTTACGTTTATATTTATTCCTCGTAGGGTGTGTCCACATAGAATTCTTGCCTCGTCCTCCTAATAATGCCAGTATATCCTAATGTGTGAATACTAAAGGAGTTATATTCTCTTATTGTATGAGTTTTCTATAAGGGAAATTTAAGTTAGTATTCTATCATTACATCTATTTTTCCTTTGAAGATTTTTATATTAATTTTGACCAATTATTGTATTCATCATAATTTATGATATTATCACAGAAGATAGATTTTATTGAATTGAAATTTATTATTTTATTGATTTGTAGATTTAAATATTATATTATTATTATAATTATATAGATATAAAATAATTTATTAATTAACTGATCGAAGTTCCATTATATATATAATGTCTATTATTTAATTTTATTCTTAATTAGTTTTATAATATAAAGTTATTTGTATTATATTAATATAGTTTATTTTTAATCATATTAATTTAATTATTAATTTTATATATATTTTACTTTATTTATTTTTTACATTATATTCTCGTTTAATTAATACGCAAGTAGAGCTTGCTCAGTAATAGATTTTATCAAATGTATCTATTATTTTCTTTTTATTAACATAATAGTTTATTAAAATTTTTTATAATATCACTCTAAGACTTTAATTTACTATTAATAGATAGTCAGTAAAATCGTCATTGTGCTTTTCATTTCAATTTATTACTACTATTCCAAATTATGCTTCGTATTCAGACTTTAGATATCTTTTTTTGAAAATTTATTTTATTTCTAAAATATATTTATTTGTTAAATTCATTTTATTATTGAAATTTTATTATTATGAATTTATAAATTAGTTAAAACGATTTTTATAATTATGAATATCATTATTTTTTCATATATTCTTTGTATTATTTTTTCACATTTAATAATATATCATATTAATGAGTATAACTAATAAAGCAGCTCAAAGTTTATATAAAAAATAATCCATCTTTTTGAGTTGAAGTAGATGAATATAATGAATATAGGAATATAGAATATTCATGTATTTTAACCACATATGTTTTTAAAGCTAATATTCCTAAACTTATCGATAGGTAGGATTATTTTATTTTATCTTTATTAATTCGTTATCTACCGACGCGAAGTTTTTTACTCCCTCTCTCATTTGAGATCATTCTCAATCTTTTGTTACCATTCTATAATGTTTGTCATTATTTATTCTTCATTATATATAGTGAAATAGAAGGTATTATAATTATTTAGTGATTTAATTAATATCATTATTCTATTAAATATTTATTGTGAGTTGATATATAAAGATAATTTTCTATAATAATATCTTATTGTGTCTGTGTGTAATACTTTTTTAGTCAAAATATATATAGAATTGATCACAGTGTATATTATGGTTTATTGAATTATATATATATCGTGTCAGATGTGTACATTACGGTTTATCTCGGTATTATTATAATAAAATATCCGCTATTTCTATTTTTATGAATATTATAATTATCGAGTATATTATATGACATTGAGTTATATAATATTATTAAATATAAATATGTAATTGTTGAACAGTTGTGTAATATTAGTTGAAAATGGATTTATTATTTTTATATTTTTTTAATATTTATTATTTTATTATATTGGATTTATTTCTTCCGGGTTTGTTGTAATGATTGTATTTTAGACGTTGTCATATTCATCTTTTATATTTTAGTAATACGACTCCTATTATTTTATTTGTATTCTTATGATATAAATGATTACTTTTCTCATTTATAATATTTTCTAATTATATTAGGAAATTTTATAATTAATTATTGTAATCTTATCTCAAGAATTCTATTGAGTGAGTAATTTAGACTATAATCATATCTTGTGAACTTTCAAGAATATTTCTATTTATTTATCTCTTAATTTTTAAATATGTTATGAAATTTAAATTTTATTATTTCTTAGTATGTTTTATATTATAATATCTTTTATGAGTTCATCTCTAAAATATATCATGCAATTAAATATTATGTTATATAATTAATTTAAGGTTAATTTATTATGTGAATTAAGATTGAATAATATAAAAGTCATAAATATGTACCATAATAATAATATTTATTGTTAATGATAATATTGATTAATATTACTGACTAATCAATTGCCACAGATTTATTGTATTCATATTCGTATTCAGTAAATATATTAATATTTATTGAGTGTTTTATATATATTTAACTTTATTTAATAAATTCAATATTGGCTTTCTGTTTTGTGTGATGTTTATACTGTATCACTTAGATTTGACTAGGAATTCTCATTTATTAGCTCATGGTTAACGCTTCTATATTAGTTATAAAAGAAATCTTCTAATAAGGTCAACCACAGCTTTCATAATCTATCGAGCAAATTATAGAATTTTTTATATTAATTGAACAGTAGCTAATTTAAGTTAATTATAAATTGGTGCATTCGTGTAGTACTCTTGTTATTTCTACAATAATAAAACAAATATATTTAATTTTTTATATCATCTTTAATATATAAATGATAAGTTTACAGCATTATAACGGCTTCTATGATGAATAGATTAAAAATGTGTTACCAATCAAGTTGGCCAAGAGCTGTGTTAAGAACAACACTACACCACTTAAAAATTTTGAAATGGATTCTAAGGTCGAACCAGCTACTTCTGATCTTTATATATATCAAATAACCAAGATTAGTTTAATAGGCTCATATTCAAGTTTGTGATGGTGAGCCGTTAATTTATACATAACACGTGTGAGTGCTTCTTTATCATGTGATGGGCGGTGAGAGTTTTCTATTAAGATTATGCTCTGCCATACCCCTGAAATTCCCCTCTCCAAATGTCCAAGTTTTGCGTAGTTTAAGAAGGTCTAATAAATTGTCGAAGACCACGCATGTCTTAAGAGTGAACTCTAGCACGTTACTCATTAATACAACAGTCCATAACTTGGACCATTCCCCATGACGTCGTTAAACAGCGCACAATGAAAGTTCAGTCCGTTATAGTGAAGACATATTTGGTTTTAGGAAACCTCTATCAAAGATGCGGCATCAAAGCTGAACCATCCTTTGTTCTCTTCCTGAGCGTTTTGGAAGGACACGTTATTGTGTTTTTCGCCAACCCTATTCTCTTTTCCTATCAAGGGTAATCAATTTGTCAATAGGGCCATAAAACGAAAAGTTAGTCATTTCTTTCAAGGTGTTTATATAGACTCACACGTAGTGATGAGACATGACCCTGTCATTTCTTCGCATGATGGTTTATATCTAGAAATCAGAACATGCATCCAAAATGCCAAAACAGGTTGACTAAAAGACAGAGTATAATACGATTTTCGAATAGTCGAACAGACGGAGATAGCTCGATCGCCATATAGGAGGTTACGATATCAAGTATGGTAGAGTAGACACAGAGTATTAGCCCTCTACTTTGTATTCAATCTCTACGAAAAAGAATTGTTTATAATATTATATATACACAAAATATAATAGTTTATTTTAGATATAATATATTATAAATTATAATATGTGTAAAATGCATACCAGAGTGTGTTATCTTTGAGTTAAAAAATAAAGATATTATCTATCACTTTGTAGACATACAGAGAAGTTATTATTGTATAATATTTGATAAATAGATGTTTTTTCACTTTTCATATTAATGAATTCTGAACACATGAGATTTTATCAATTTTATCGACTTTTAAACATAAGACTGTATAACTGAAAATATAACAGGCTGTAAATATGAGATAAGGTTGTATAGGTTATCTACTAGCAATCACCTATGAATATAATTATAATTTAATATCGAGATCGAATTATTTAGCAAATGGCAAAACGATAATTTTTGTACACTAAAAGAGGAAGTAAGTGAGGAAGATTATAAATAGAAGGAAAAAAAAAATATTAAATAAAGATTTTCGTATGTGCGTAGGATAAGATAAATATTGTAACAAATAAAATGTTTGGAATAGATGATATGAATTGGGACTTGGCTCACAAGGGAAGTAATGGAGGAAGCTTGAATCCTGTCGCAAAGTGAGAGTGCGCACAACGTTCAGAGAATAATAAGAAAGTATAATAATATTAAGGAGAATTAAGACCTCACACTTATATTATGAGAAATTGAGTGGTGATGGGGCTGATAATATTTGCGTGAACTCTGGAAGGATAGTATAATGAATGATGTATTAGTCAGTGTGGTAGGAAAAGAAAATCACTATCTGCGCCTCTTGCCTGTTTAGAGGGGAAATTTATTTGCGTTACATTGGGGACAGGGTGTTGAGTATTATTATTTCCGTGACGAATATTTTATATGAGACTTAAATTATTTGAAACACGCCTCATAGGATATAATCAATAAAGTTGGAAAAATCGATTTATCTTTTTAACAATAATAAAGTTCTCTATGTATAACAGAATATTATAATAGGGTATATAATAAATGGTGAGGATGTTAGTTGGTAGTAAGGTAAGAGAGGTAGGTGTAGAAATTGAGATAGAGTGAGAAAAAAGTTTTTTATGAATCTTAGAATTTAGGTAATTAATGTAATTAGTTAATTTTTTTAAATTGTTTTATTAGTTAATAGGTAACTGACTAAGTAACAGGAGGCCATAAATTGCAAAATAATTGAATTTTGTGTATTTGCGGAAGTCACTCTGTACAACTATCATTTATTGCGTTAATAGGAAAGGGTATAGGTTTCCAACTAAGTAGCCACTCTCGTGAGGAGGTGTAATCAGTAGTAAATCATGATAATACTTAATAATTAAAGTAAGAAGTGCTTATGTTAAGTAAAGAAATGATGGATCTGTGTTTATGAGATATTAAAAACTACCATGTTTTTTCTACTTCAGTTAGAAATATGAGAAAGATTAAATGCAGACTGCTGCTAAATAATTATGATTATAGCAGCAGCTATTAGTGTAGGATGCTTTTCTGAATGAAAACAGCAATGAAGGATCAAGTCATTGCCATGACAGTAGATTGGTGATGTGAGATTGAAGATCACTTGTGGAAAGTAGAAATGAAGTGCAGTTGATAAAACAAAACTTTGAGATATCAATTATAGATTCAATGGAAAAGATGAACAGCTAATTTCTATATACTGCCATATATGGAATGACACAGAATGGAAATCAAAAAGTATGTTACAGAGAAATACTAATAATGATTAAGTTAGAATATATGCGAGTGTGCAAATATATGATAAAATGGTAGTCGAAATATATGATGGTGTAAATTATTAAATCAGGAGTGAGGCAAGAAGAATGTGTTTAAATTGAATCTCTACTTTAGGATTAATTCAATTTGATATTAATTAAATAAATATGTTACTATTTTATATATTGAAAAGAATTTTAGACTGAATTAGGGTTAGTACAGGTGATGGTGTAGAAAATAGAAGTGAGAGAGGAATGGTTAAAGAAGTAGAGAAGGAGAGTTAATAGTAGGACCTGAGTACGTATAGAAGTGAAATGCGAGATGAGTTGGTATGATTGATGTGTAGCGCGGAGATACGAGAAAGAAGAAGAGATTAGGAGGAATTGATTTAGAAGGTAGAGATTATGGGAAGGAGAGAGTGAGTAAGGAGAGGGTGTGAAAGTAGAAAAAAGAGGATAAGAAGTGAAGATATGGGATATTTTGAGTGTAAAGAGAGTATAGTGGTATACAAGTTCCATCGGCTGTGAAAGTTTGGATTATATGTGTGAGTACAGCTGAGAAAAGTTAGTTATGCTGAGTTTAAATATTATTAAGATATTAAGTTTGGAAGAAAAGAGAATGTATGAAGCAGAGAATGTAGTAAAGAAAGTTGTGAATGATATTTAAGGAAGGTGGCTGGTGCAATTAAGATTTGATGGGTGTGGAATGCTAAAGGAGACGCTAATTCCATTGAGTGCGTCAGCTAGGGGATCATACTGAAGGTATTGACTGTTTAACATCGATATGGGATATAATTCTAATAGTAGATTGAGAGAGAAACATATTATAATTAGTCATATGGATAGAAATTAGAAGTTCTGGAATAAAAGGCAATTATTAAATTATATAAGTTATTGAGAGAGTAGTATTCTATAGTAAAGATTGGACAATCTTAGGGGTGAATTAAGTGTGAGAATAATTGAGAGATTTGGGAAAAAAGTACAGTATATGTATGTTAATCTGATAAGAAAGTGAAGTAAAAATGGAGTAGATGATAGATAAATGATAAAAGTACGTAAGAGATTTGTTTTATATCTCAATCTTCTGTGAGAAATGAATGAGACAATGAAATTTAAGTATGACGAAGTTGGTTTAAAACAGATGAAATTAAAAATGAATTCATTTCTCTAGGTAATTATTACCTAGGATTAGGACAAGGAATCGAACCCTGTCCTTGCGCCATGGAAATGTTGCACAGGTTCATTATTTTAAGACCCTTTCTACAAGAGCGTTTGAAACGCGGCAATTCTGACGCCAGTTAAAAATGTCAGCGAGTGCGCTTAAAACATTTATATAGGTGGAACAATGTAGTACTTATTAATCTATTCAACTGGTTCATCAGCGTTTAAAACGCTCATGAATGGAATTAGTAAATTCATTGAAATTCGCTTCCTTGTTAAGTATAATTTTTTTTTTAAACTACTGATAACTTAAAATTGTATATCATGATTTAATAATTATAAAATCTGTAAATAATAAATGATAATTATAAGAATAAATATAACTATAGTTTCGTTTAATTATATCTTATTTATGTAATTATAGTTTTTTTATTTAATTATAATTTTATTTAATGATTAACTAGTGAGGATAGGGCCAATCAAAGAGCAGTATTTCGATGACGTCACAGAAGGCCAATCACAGGACAGAATTTATTTCCCCTTTAATTTAATAAGTTCTAATCATCGTATTCCCACCAAACTTTCTACCCCTATTACTGGTAGTGTCATTTCGATGGAGCCGAGGTTTCATGCCCATGCGCCCCCGGACTGGGGTACAGAGCCCCTAAAGTTAGTTTTGGCTATAGTTAGGAAGAAAATAAACAGCTGACAGAAGTCGAAGGAAGCGGAGTCACAGAATGAGTCAGAGCATGAGTAGACTCATGATGTGGAGCACTCATCCGGAGTAGGAGCCGGATTCGGACCTGGAACCGGAGCCTGAACCGGAACTGGAGCTGAAGCCGGATTTAATCTTGAGAAACACATATATTAGGACAAATGATATGTCATTTCATATGGCTATAATCCCTTAGAACCCGATTATGAGAGTTTCAAGTTAAAAGTGGGCGTCTGAGCGCCCTTAAAAGGGGGTCCCAAAAGGTAAAAGGAGAAATGCCCAGAGTACACAACAGAGGTAGATGGTGGAAGGATGAAGAATGAATCAGAAGAAATCAGAGACTAAGTACGTTTATCATTTTGGAGCATTCAGCTAGAGCAAGAGTCAGAGTCGGATCCGAGCCTTGAAACAAACATATTCCTAAAAATTAGGATGTCAATCTTTATGTTTGCGAAGCCATAGAGCGTGAATATAAGGGTTTCAGGTCCCTATGGGGAGCCTGAGCACCCCGGGAAGAGGGCCCAAAAGAAAATGAGAAAAAACGGAAAATCAAAGAGTGCTTAACAGAGGAAGATGGAGGAACTAAGATAACGAAGGATGATTCCAGAGGAATAAGAAATGATATGCCCCACATGAGAAGGAGTCCGAACTCCAAATATGTGTTTCTACTATTGAAAATGGAATTTTGATAATGGTATTCAGCTATTAATTGATAAATACTCGGCTGGGTTAGCTACTCATCTAAAAAGGAAAATAACTCACCTACCAAGAAAACTAACTCACCTAATAAGGAAACTAACTCACATACCAAGGAACTAGCTCACCTGCCAAGGAAAATAACTCACCTACCAAGGAAACTAACTCCCCTACTAAGAAAATTTACTCCCATATCAAGAAAACTACCTCACATACCAAGGAACTAACTAATCTGCTAAGAAACTAATTCGCCTACAAAGGAAATTAACTCACCTGCCAAGGAAACTAACTCAAACACCTAGGAAGCTAACTCACCTACCAAGGAACTAACTCACCTACCAAGGAAACCAACTCACATACTAAGGAGATTAACTCATCTACCAAGGAAATTAACTTATATACCAAGGAACTAATTCACGTACCAAGAAACTAATTCACCTACCAAAGAAACTAACTCACATACTAAGGAAACTAACTCACTTACCAAGGAAGTAACTCAAATACCAAGGAACTAACTCATCAAACAAAGAAGTAACTAAATACCAAGAAACTAACTCGCCTAACAAAGAACTAACTAACTTACCAAGGAAATTAACCCCTATGCCAAGTTAACTAACTCACCTACCTACATATATATATATATATATATATTATTTATATATATGTTATACTAAAATACTAAATTACTAAAAGTAGTTAAAAAAAAAAGCATCTATATCTACAAACATTTGCAAACGAATTGTTCGTCAAAAAACAAAATGTACTAAAGCAGCTATAAGCAAACCATGATAAACCATAAAGTTTCTGTGTGCCAAATCAAAAAAAATAGTTTTTTTCCTAATCCAAAATTGCACAAAGCTATCACCGTACATCTAGGACAAGTCATAACATCCCATGTTTACAAAAATTACCTTACATCTATTGCCAAGAAATAGAATCTACACAAAAATTTTATTAATATCTTAAAGTAAAAAACGCTACGCCCCCAAGGCGGAATCATTTCAAATAAATCCCATAAAATGACTGAAATGAAAAGATTGACCTAACTAACCCCTTAATACCACCTGCGACGCGGTCGGAAGCTGAATTACTAGAAGTAGCGTCACGGAGTGATAATTGGACGAACAATTCAAATCACAAAGAACACAATAACGAATGCAAAATCTGACTGAACACCAAATTATAGAATTATACTATACATAATCAACCTCTAAAAAAAAAGCATAGATAGAATAACATCACACAGTTCTATCTACAAATTAAAAGAGCATTTAAAATGAGGGAGAAGCTCGTATCGGCAAGAGAATGTGAGAAAATGACGATTGCAACTGAACCCCATATACTCGTTGTAATATATATACTAATAAATATATTATTATATATATATATATATTATACTATATATAATATATAATTATATCAATATATATATATACATCAAATATATATGTATATACTATATCCTTATATATATATATATCGTAAAACGTACTTAACGGCACCCGGAAAGGACGTTGAATCAAAAAAACATTCGCAGGTGGCTCATATGAACAGAGTAAGACAACCTTCTAAGGGTTGGGGCATCTGCCCCCCCCCTGCCTCCCTACGACGCCATGCAATGTTATAACATTGAAAATCTACGTCAAAAAGCGATGCCTAAGAGTGCGAAGAAATGGTTAGCAAGAAATAAGGAATGGCCCGAATAAAAACATGATCTCAAATATGGATTGTTTGCTTTTAATTTCATCAAAATTTAATTTGCGAAGCATATCTGCTTCTATGCAGAGTAGAAAAATGAGTCAAATTGTATTGAAAGCTTAAATAAAGTTGTATATGCAAAAAACATGAAGTTTTTTAAAGCTAAAATATTTGATTAATTTTTTTTAGCGTTTTCCTAACCCAAGTTCATAATCTTTGGTATGACAAAACATTAACAAACTTTAAAAATTCCAAAGTTTAATTCATTGAAAAGCTAACGAAAAGACCTTCAAAAAAGGCATATAATAATATATACCGATATACGAACCATACAAGCTAATATTATACCATAATACACCTATATCAACCACCACATACCTATACTATATATATATATATATATATAGGCTATAATACATATCTGATCGAATTCTCCTATGTTAAACCTGTTGGATCTTTATTAATCAACATATCTAAATAATAAAATAAATAAATATACAGCCCTGTAGTTGATAGAGAACACCACAATTTCTCTTGAAAGAAACAAATTTATATTATAATTGATCTATTGGCTTCTTTATGGTATACGGTACTACAACCTCCTAACATCACCTACCAAATATTAGTATAATCTAAAATATCAACTACTATACACTAGCATAAAACATCACCGCCCATAAGAACATCCAAATTACCGTATTAGCATACCATAGAATATCCTACCTAATATACATCAATATTAATATATATAACCTATATATATATATCATTATATATATACACATATATATATATAATAGTAGCATATATCATATATTATAATATAATAAAAAATAACTCAATAAAAGCGTCCTATATAGTATATATAATATATATACTATATATATATAATATATATTTATATATCTATCTATATACTATATATTATATAACTAATAAATACGTACTATATATACTGATCCATATAATTTACTACCACATTGTCTAATAAGCTAATAACTAAACATACTACGTATAACTATCATAATAATACGTATATATAACGATATCCATGCTGAAAAATATATATATCAAACTAGTAGCACCGTTAATAGAGAAAGTTCCACGTACTTAATTTTTCAATCGTTAGCACAAAAAATTAACGACGTTAATCATTAAGCGTTATCGGTACAAAGGAAACTGCTAAAGCCCTAGAAACCCGCAACGTAACGTTAAATCCCGCTTCAACCCGGTCAAACCGTCTCTCCACATATCTATGTACTCGACTAGATATTAATTGTTAATTTCTTTTTATACTATTAACATAAATATCACCTAACAAGTATTCAAAAAAATCAATAGATCCATCAATGTATATCAGACAAACATAAATTAAGCTTTAATAGACCTATAAGCAGAATGCTGTTTAGCCGACCGATCCACAGCAACAAATACTACTCAAACGTCCGTAAAACTACATCTTAATAATTAAAATATCCGACTACCGGCCTGTCCGTAAAAGAAATTCCCAGTTTCAATGCTTTATAATATAACGCATCAATATTGCAATATCCACTATCATATGCATAAATCAAAGGAAGAGATAGTTGCATAGTTTCGAATATGCCCTTGCGCCAGAACGAGTCCACTGATAAGCTCGACATACGCGCATGCGCGCATTCAGATGTGTACTTCTTAGTCGCCGTTGCACCACATACTGACCAAGGGGAGTTCCTGAGCGTAAGCTTCTGTGATCAATAACAATTTGTCTATAGTGTGAATCTGTTAACTTTACGATTCAAACGTGCGTATCCGTTTACGTTCCAATGTGATCCTCACATGTGGGCAAAAAATTCGGCCTATGTATTAGGCCAATTTGACAATAATGGGATTATCTTTTAAAGCAAAATCAGGACGGCCCAAATGACTGTTTTACACAGGATTGACCGTGAATCAGGCCTCGTTCTCTAGTCCAAGAAAAATCCGTTCAAGAGCAAGTCACGAACTGAATGGTTGCCAAAAAACGACAGGATGTGAACAAGCTTTAAGGAAACGAAATTACACAAGAATGCGTGCGATACCGTTTGCAGTTCTTCATGCGTTAAGGCCGACGACAGGCTCTACGTTTACCTTTGCTGTGCAGTTTAGGTCAGGACAGCCTTCTAGACGTCTAAGGTTATCGAGAGTCCACCATACATCTCAGGCATCGATAAGCGCTGAAGCCCCATAAGTTTGTATCTGGTCTGCAATATCACCCGCACATTTGAACTTGATTAGACACGAACGTATTCGCCAAGGTTAACTTTCTTATTGACGCCCATACCCACGCCAGGTCTTCGGACTTTCTTTTTCGCAGAAGCAACCATAACAGGGGTCGCCTATCTCGAAATGTTACAATAATGGCTTTACAATTATTAGAGAATGAAGCGGTAAACTTTATTGTGGCAGCAAGATGGAGCCCCTCCAACATGGAGTCAATAGTTGCGAGCGTGGTTGTTGAGAACGACTTACTTACCAGTGTTGGTTGTTCCATAATGTGCAGACGACAAGCTCTATATTCTGGCCAACCCAGTCCCCGGACTTAACGCCATGCCATTTCTTCCTATGGGGCTGCCCCAATTATACGCAGAGTTGAAACCCAGAATTGAACATGCCGATCCTTCCATTACTCGGGATCTGTTAACCAATGTTTGGCAGGAATTGGATATTATCGGCTAAATGTATCCCCTATAACGAAAGGAACATTGAACCTATGTAGGAAAAACTCTGTTCAATGACCTTCACTTTGATGTATAATAGCTGTTATACTTTGTAATAACAAGTTCTCAATTAATTTATGAACACATGGGACACTTCTTTACGACACCGAGTAGTATATTATTGTAAGAAATAATAGGATATCCATCGTCTCATCTAATAGATATTTAATACATATGTCTAATTTTTATGTTACAACGCTTATAGGCTAGTTACTCATATATTTTTCTACTAGTAGCAAAGAAGCAAGCTCAAGTAACTAACGAAGAAGTTAATGGACTCCAAATAAACCAACAATAGAGCACCAAAGCTGGAATTGAATTGGAAAACCAATAAAAATGAGAATGGATGAAGCGGAATCAATAAATGTGCGATGTTTGATGGTCATGAACCTTCTCAAAGGCAATCAAACACAGTATAGCCATTGAAATCTTTAGGAAATTTTGGAAAAATAAATGTTATCAAAATCGAATCTAATACAATTTAAATCTTATTGATAAAAAATAATTACGTTTAGAAAAACTCGTTAATTAAAGTAACGATTAACGATGTAGGGAAAAATTTAACTCCGTTAATAGTCCGTTACTTTTTTTCGAAATTAAAAAAAGCGTTAAAGTTAACGAAAAAATTAACGATGTAATTAACGGATTAACTTTTAACGCGTTAATGCCCACCTTAATATAATATATATATTATCATATTATATTAAGTTAATAATAACTAATATATTATACTATTTATATTACTATACAGTATATTATATACTATTATATATTATACTATACATAATATTATTAATTTCTTAATTTTTAATATACCATTTTTGAAGGATCTTTCGACAGTTATAAATAATAATCAATTGGTTAATAATAAAAATTGTTAATGTTTTGTCACCTACGTTTTAAAATCAATGTAGGAAACCTAAAAACAAATTAAATCAGCGAATATCTCCTTTGGAAACTTCGTTTGTCATATACATACTTTTAATCAAGGAAATAAAAGAATAGAAATTCAAAATCATTTTAAAATATGTACATAAATTAAATTGAGGATTAAAAACCAAGACAAGCTTTAATATTTTACTTGGCACATCACTTAATTTCTTTTAACCATATTCCGCACCCTAGGCTGCTTGACGAATTTTCAAGCAATTTTCACTCTACATAATAATGAAACCAATCTCTGATAATTGATAAAATAAGTTCGTTTTTGGTTGAAGTTTGTATTCGTGAGCGTAAACTTACCATTTGAACCAGAGATTTTCTATAGGATCCAGATCTGGACTCTGAGTTCTGCCGCCAAATCATCCCCATGCGTTGAAGAATCTGCCTCTGTCCAAATGCCAACCACCTGTAAAGCCTTTTTCGAATCTAAAATGAACAGCGCTTTCATCTTGACCAAATAAAATTTCTCTATCCTCAAACAGTATCTTTGCCACTAAGAATAATTTTTCCCATTGCGTTGACTCTTGGTTCTCTTTCTTATCATAATACTCTAATAACCATGCAGTGCTCTACCACACGTGATATGCATGCATGAACATGAACATCCCATACCATAACTGAAATTGAATAGTTTTTGTTGAGAATAATAAACAATCGCAAATGTGTTCTGTTCGAATTACGACGTCGAACATACTGATTTCCTGTATTACTGTTAATACAAGACCAGGTGGCAGGAATTCATCAATTAAAACTATGACCTCCGCAGCCAATGTTCTTCTGTCACATACACAGTGACGAATGCTTCCCATGCCCAAACATCTATCTCTTTCGTTGTTTTTTCTGTTACAGACGGCAATCATTTTCTTTGCCTTTACAACCTCCTACATAACTAAGGACAACAACACTCTCTCCACTAAACGTTCGTACCTCGCGCTCACCCTTGTAAACAAACCTTTACTTACATCCACTTTATTCCATTCTTTTAAGAACCAATGCTAGGGACCATTAATAGAAATGTTCTCATTCTGCAAGAGCGCTTCCTGAAAGTCACCAAGCCCCTCGATCTTCCACCCGCGACTTTTGTTTGACTTTCTACTTGGCTCCTTCCCTCAGTACACATGACTCATAAAGCTCAATTTTTCTTCCTAATTTTATATCTTCGTAAACAATCACGATTTATAATATACTTTTACTTAACGATAGTTTTCTTGCCGAACGACGGCCAGAATGCCTCCTTCAGAACAGCAAAAGCAGGCCAATCCATTCCTTATCCAGCCACTACCTGCACCTCACTGTTGATGACAATTTGGCATCAAATAACATCAATAAATAACATTTCCCGTACAATACTATACTCCAGAACAAGCCCCCCCCCAATTAAGATCATTGCTAATTTTAGAAACAGACTTATCACAATGACCACATATCAGCCTAATGTAATGTAAATTTTTATCAGAATTGTAGTTTCATCTCCGAGGCAGTTTTTTCTTTTATAAATTACTTATTCAATAAATTGCGACATAACAATACTCTATATGCATAAAAAAAGCTAAGGAAAAAACCTCACATTGTTTGCTCATAATAATTAATACATATAATTGGATT
>JABUQX010067041.1:32500-39128 GCA_015478945.1 Trachelipus rathkii | reverse complement strand
TAATTTAGATTGTTTAACCGTTTCGCATTTATCGTGAAACGCTTTCAGCGTTTCGTGCGCCGCTTCAAACTGAAAAGTTTCCATTTTAGTCTAGTTTTTGAAATTAAAGGTTTATCTTGATTACCTTTTACCTTCACCTTTCTTTTAACAATTGCAGCAATGTCTGGATGTTAACTTGTTTTAAATATCACTATTAATTTATGACCCCATGAGTAACTGGTAGTTAGGTAGACTCTTTTGTGCATGATCGAACTGACTGCTTCCCATCAACTGTGTTAACTATTTCATATTGACAAATGAAAGTATTTTTATCTTCAGAGTGAGTAATATATTCAAATACATGAGGTGTTTTCGATTTTGGTTTAGTTGACATGATTTTTCTAAGGATATTAAACTTAATTAATTAAAGTTATCTATAGAAGTACCGAACCTTTTTATTATTGAATAATAAATATATTACACATAGAGATAAATTTTTAAAAAGAGATAATAATATTTATGTATATATATATATATATATATATATATATATATATATATATATATATATATATATATATATATATATATATATATATATATATATATATATATATATATATATATATATAATAATATAGATATATATTTAAACATAAATATATATTTATATATATAAAAAAATATATATATATAAAAATATATATAAAAAAAAGAATATATATATATATATATATATATATATATATATATATATATATATATATATATATATATATATATATATATATATATATATATATATATATATATATATATATAACACCTGTAGTTATAAAATTAATAATTACTTAATTTTGTATTTGCCGGAGCCGGAGCCGGAGCAGCCTCTTTTGCGACTCCGACTCGGCTCCAGCTCAAGTCCCAATGGAATTTCGGCTCAAACTCCGGCTCCGGCTCCGGCTCCGGCTCAGCTCCGCTCCAAGTTTAAAATTCTCAGCTCCGACTCCAGTCCCTCAAAAGTTTCGACTCCGGTCGGACTCCGGCTCCACCCAAAACCTTGCCGCTCCGCAGCCCTGGTTAATAAATTACTAGTAATAAAGTAGCTTCTCCAGTTTAATTTCTTATGCTCAAACTGTTTTTAGCACTTGTGCAATATTGATTTTGTTCCAAAAATTAGCAGGGACATTTTTCAGCATATATATATATATATATATATATATATATATATATATATATATATATATATATATATATATATATATATGCCTATATATATATATATATATATATATATATATATATATATATATATATATATATATATATACATATATATATATATATACATATATATACATATATATATATATATATATATATATATATATATATATATATATATATATATATATCTATATATATATATATATATATATATATATATATATATATATATATATATATATATATATATATATATATATTTATATTACAGCTATTATAACAAATTTAAATTGTCAAAGTGTTTATATACGTACGTAAATGAAAAATATCAAATAAATTTGCTTTAAAATATAATATGCGACACTGCCTGCCTTTCTCTCATATCATTTATATAAGCACCTTTATTTTTATAAAGATGCAATACAACACATTAAGTTTCCCTATTGTTGAAGGACCTATGGAGCTTGCCTCCTTTGAAATGTTTTCTGCTACGGCATCCCATATATATATATATATATATATATATATATATATATATATATATATATATATATATATATATATATATATATATATATATATATATATATATAGTATATATATATATATATATATATATATATATATATATATATATATAATATTTCTTATCAACTTCTTATATTTAAACAGAAAGTTTACATCTCTACATATTCCTCTCCCCATTTTCATTCATTCTTTATCTTTTTATACGTTTTTTAACTTTTAATTTTCCGTTTCTTCCATTTTCATCCTTGCTTTTTGCCTTCCTGTTCTTCCTCTTTATTTTTTCTCTTTCCATTCGAGTCTTCATGAATTATTCAGAGCACAAATGTTGATTTGCCAAATATCCCCTTAGAAAATATAGACCGTTTCCTTATTATTTTTGTTACCTGGAGCCTTTCTTATTCACTTACAAGTAAGCTTCTTCGTTTTGTTCTTTTCTATCTTTACTGTTGCTTTTTTATTAGTAGAAAATGTTTATAATACAAGTTTTAATATAGCAAGGCATTTAGTAAGTAGAGTTATGTAAAGGAACTTTACTTAGGCAAAAAATAAGTAGTCAAGGACTTATGAAATGCTTGAGAGAGAGAGAGAGAGAGAGAGAGAGAGAGAGAGAGAGAGAGAGAGAGAGAGAGAGAGAGAGAGAGAGAGAGAGAGAGAGAGAGAGAGAGAGAGAGAGAGAGAGAGAGAGAGAGAGAGAGAGAGAGAGAGAGAAAGAAGGGAGGAGAGAGAGAGGGAGAGAGAGAGAGAGAGAGAGAGAGAGAGAGAGAGAGAGAGAGAGAGAGAGAGAGAGAGAGAGAGAGAGAGAGAGAGAGAGAGAGAAGGAATGTTTAGAGAGAGGAGAGAGAATGAGGAAGGTTGAGAGAGAGAGAGAGAGAGAGAGAGAGAGAGAGAGAGAGAGAGAGAGAGAGAGAGAGAGAGAGAGAGAGAGAGAGAGAGAGAGAGAGAGAGAACGAAAAAGGTTGAGCGAGAAAGAAAGGAGGAAGGTTGAGAGAGAGAGAGAGAGAGAGAGAGAGAGAGAGAGAGAGAGAGAGAGAGAGAGAGAGAGATCTTGTATTGCTTATTTTATTACCTATCTTTGTAAAAAAAAAAGTTCAGGATGTTTATTTAAATATATATAAGGTTCATTTCCTGAACAAAGCAAGTTGTGTTCCTTATCTTTTCGAGTTATTAACACACATTTTTTTAGACAAAACGATCCCATGAAAAAATAAAATAAAATAAATCTGACTCTTTTTGCATGATAAAAAAAGGACAGCGAAACAATTTAGGCTTAAACATTACTTACGTAAGAATGTTATTACATCATATATACATATATATATATATATATATATATAGCTATATAGTTTATAGATAAATCCATATATATATTCTTTTTTTATATTAAAAATATATATTATGTAAATTTTATTTATATAATAATATATATATATATATATATATATATATATATATATATATATATATATATATATATATATATATATATATATCTCTCTCAATATATATATATATATATATATATATATATATATATATATATATATATATATATATATAGTATTGGGACAGATCCTCCTGACCTTTGGTGGTGGTGGTGGGGGGGTGATAGTGTGGAGGAGAAGGGGTGTAAATTCTGAGACAGGGAAAAATCGACCTGTCAATTGTTCCAGTTGAGGGTCTTTGATTATGTATCCCTTTCGAATGGATCGATAATTAGGAATTTCTCTTCCTTATCATCGTCATCTGCGGGCTCGGTTTCATCCTCACCTGCTGCCGTCGTCATCGCATCCTCATATACATAAATATTATAAACAAACGTTTAATAGCCCAGTAAGATGTCTTACCTAGGTTAACGAACCCCTAAAGCATGAATTTACGAGTTTCAGAACCCTCAGGAATGGCTAAGGACTCCCTATAAGGGGTTCTCTATGAAAAAAAAGAAGAAATAAAAGAAGAAAGTTTATAGGTGATACAGTTAGTATTAGAGATGAAAGGATGAAGAAGGAATAAGAACAAGGTAGAGATGGAGAAGGCATATGATGCGGTGCACTGCACCGGAGCCTCTGCCGGTGCCAGAGTTGAAATCTGTATACAAACGTATAATAGACCGAGTAAGGTATCTTTCCCTATGTTTACGAACCCCTAGAACTTGATTTTGAGGGTTTCAGAACCCTCAAGGATGTCTAAAGACCCCCTTTAAGGGTTCAGACGAAAAAAGAAGAAATAAAGGAGAGACATGAAATGAACAAGAAAAGAAGACGGAAAAAGGATGAAGAAGGAAAAATAACAAGTCAAAGATGGAGCACTGCACACGTGTCGGAGGCGGAACAGCTGCGGTACGGTTCGGTGATAAGTAAACATACATTCGTTTAATATACTAATATTGGCGTCATTTCACATGTTTCCGACCCCATAGTTTCCGAATTTGATAGTTTCAAGTTGTTGCAGGGAGTCTGAACACCCCTCGGGAGTGCAGCCCTGAAGAAAAACTTGCTTTGCCCTGTCTAATGTGTGTTACATCAATCCATATGTACTGAGATGACGAAGGATGAGTTCCTGAGGAGTCTGAAATGGTAAGACACCCACACGAGGTGGGGACCAAATCCTTAAAAGCGGTTTACCCTTAAAAATGAAATTGAGTCATCTATTTTGTTTTATTTTACTTATATTTTGTTTTAACTTTTATTTATTTAGGAAAATTATTTATTTATTTTCAAATTTTTATTTATTTTAAAGATGTCATTTTTTTAAAATTTTATTTATTTTTTAATTTTATTTATTTTCTATTTTTATTTATTCTTAAAAAAATATTTTGTTTTAAAACTTCTAGTTATTTTTTTAGCTTTTTTTTATTTGTTATTTTTTAAAAATTTGATTTGTTTAAAAAAAATAAGACATTTTGTTTTAACTAATATTTTCCCTTTTATGCTTATAACGTAAAAATATTAATTTATTGACCCTAAACCAGTAAAGCAGAATCGCAAACCACCCACCCCACCCATCCATCTACCTATGATCTATTGATTTATTGCTTTAAGTTGTATTTAGGTATCATTTTATATAAGCATAACATAAAAATAAGTTCTTTGCAAAAAAATAACATAGTAAATGGAAAAGTTTATTGACCATAAAACAGTAGAGCAGTAAAGTAGTATCGAAAACTATCCACCACACTTCTCTCTACCCATGATCTATTGATTTATTGCTTTTTGTCATATTTTGGCATCGTTTTATATAAACGTAACATAAAAATAAGTTTTTTTTGTATTAAAAGTATCATAGTAAAATGTAAAAGTTTATTGACACTAAAGCAGAAAAGCAGCAGAACCGTAAAGCAGTAACACAAACCACGCACCCTACCCCTCGCATTCATCCATGATCAAGCGATCTATTGTTTCATTTCTTATTTAAACTTCATTTTTTTATATAACAACATAAAAATAAGTTCTTTATATAAATATATCGCAGTAAGATGAAAAATATTTATTAAAAATATGTGTTTTAATGTATCATAACAAGCCTAACATACCTTACGTTTCAATAAATCTTTAACATCAACAAAGTTTCCTACCTATCAACGGTAAATAAGCTAACATTACCAAACAAAACAATATAACTCTATTTTACATTCATATCTATAACATATCAATGCTAATTTAACATTAAAATAGTAATATTTAACAAAACAGAACAAAAATTTATCATATCCTAACATAACTACCTTACTAAACCACGAGTAAATGCTAACATGATAAAAATTTTATTTATCATCAGCTAACTCACAAACATGTAATCATGTTTTCACTTTAACATATATTTACAAAGGGACTTTAAAATCTTTAACTTGTCATTATCAGGAACAATTAACAACATAAACAAAGTTTTAACTTATCAATAAAGCCAGCATAACATTACCTGAACTAAGAACATGATGTATCATTAACAAAGTTTCCTGCACATTAACGGTAAATTAGCTAACATTGCCCAACAAAACTTAACATATCTCTACTTTCCTATCATATCTATAACATATCAATGTTAATTTCACATTAGCATAGTAATATTTAACAAAACCTGACAAAAATTTATCTTAAACCTAACCCTGCCTAACCATGACTGAAACTAATGAAAAATATTCTGCACACACACATTAATATAGAGACCACTTTACTTATTCTTTGATATCTATTTTTCTTAATACATTGTCTAACTAAACCTAATGCATCCTTTCAGTTTACATGACTGTTATTTCTATAACGTCATGCATCCGTGTCTCGTATTCTAAACGTTGTTGGAAAAAACATTTATATTTTATTGTTTTTATTTTGATGGCTAAGACATTTATATTTTTCACGTATTTAATATTAACATCTCGTTTTCTTTAATATTTTCTTTTAAGCTTTTATTGTTCTTCTTTACATTTATATTTTGCTTAAAAGTTTTTTTATTTATTTTTTATAAGTTTTGTTTTGTTTGTTAAGTTTTTATTATTTGATGTTTTATTTTACATTTATATTTTGTTTAAAGCTTTTTTTATTTATCTTATGTTTTTATTTTGTTTAAAGTTTTATTTACTTTTATTAGTTTTATTTTGGTTAAGTTTTTATTATTTTATAAGTTTTATTTTTACATTTATATTTTGTTTAATGTTATTATTAAATATTATTCTACATTTATAGTTTTATTTTATTTATTTATAAATATTTATTTTATTTATTTAAATTTTTTATTTTAAAACCTTTTATTTAAACATTTTTATTTATTTAAAATTTTTATTATAAACTTTCTGTTTTTACTAAAAAATGTAATATTTTATTAAAAATATGTACTTTATTGACTTTAAGGCAGTAAAGCAGTAAAGTAGTAGAGCAAACATCATAACCCTCCCATACCC
>JABUQX010067041.1:17500-20000 GCA_015478945.1 Trachelipus rathkii | reverse complement strand
AAAGTCATTCATTATTGTGCTACAATTTTAAATAAATTTAAAGTAGTTTGAGAGAGAGAGAGAGAGAGGAGAGAGAGAGAGAGAGAGAGAGAGAGAGAGGAAAGAGGAGAGAGAAGAGAGAGAGAGAGAGAGAGAGAGAGAGAGAGAGAGAGAGAGAGAGTTAAAATGATAAACTTATAATTCTTGTTGTTCATTTTTTTATGAAAGGTTTGATTTTATTCAAAGTTAAAACTCCCAAATTTAATTCCCTTTTAAAAACTAGAATATACTTTTTCTCTAGAAATAAAATACTAAAATTTAGACATTTTCTCCCGAAACATTTACATATATTTTTCCTTGACGTGCTTTTAACAGGTTTTCTTATCTTGAAATACTTGAAAAGGTTTCTTCTAATAATAAAATGTTTCTTTTATAAAATGGTTTTCATCTGAAGATCTCAAAAACAATAACATTTTTAACATTTTTTTTCATTTTAGAAATTTTGAACAAATTTTTTCACTTGAAATTTTGCCTTAACATTTTACATGATATTAAAATAGATTTTATTTTACATAAAAATCAAATATTTAAGAAATTAAGTAAGAAATAATAAAAGTGTTTACGCATTAAAAAATAACTATATTAAGATGTAAAAAAGGGCAGTAAATAAAATATACTCATTTCACTTTTCTTTTTACCAGCGACTAAAAAATCTCAAATTTAACAAAAAAAAAAATAATAATAAAGAATATAATAATATACAAGTCTCTCTCTCTCTCTCTCTCTCTCTCTCTCTCTCTCTCTCTCTCTCTCTCTCTCTCTCTCTCTCTCTCTCTCTCTCTCTCTCTCTCTCTCTCTCTCTCTCTCTCTCTCTCTTTCTCTGTCCACAGTATCCAAAGTTCTTTAAAATTAATTCTTAAGAGAATTTTCCCCTTTATTCCACTATCAGATTCACAACATGGCTCTCGACAAAAGCACTCTAATATAACTCTCCTAACCGCATAATCTGACAGTTTAAGTGCCCCACATCCATAATGTCAAATAATAATATTATATATATATATTATATATATAATATATATATTATATATATTATATATATACATTTGTATTTATAATATATATTATATAAATATACAAGTATATATAAAATATATATATACTGTATATATATATATATATATATATATATATATATATATTATATAATATATATATATATATATATATAATATATATAATATATATAATATATATATAGCATATATATATATATATATATATATATATATTATATTATAATATATAATATTATATATAATATATAATATATATATATATATATATATATAATATAATAAATTTTATATATATATAATATATATATATATATATATATATATATATATATATATATATATATATATATATATATATATATATATATAATATAATAATATATATATATATATATATATATTGATAATGAGATAATAAACTACAAAGTGCCTCCCAAGTTAACAAAACACCTATAAGAGAATTGTGGTTACCCTTTACACTCTTGGAAACAGACAAATTTGGATTATTGATTTTCCCAAACCTCTCCGTTCGTCTATTTGGCCACCTGTCACCTAAATGACAGTATTATCATGTTATTATTTCCTTCTTAAATGACAGGAGAAGCCTAGAGCACTGTTACGATATTTTGAATAAATTCTTTGGTATTTCATCTATTCTTGCTTGAAACATACAAATGAATTGACATATTTAGTTAGACACGTTTGAATAATTTATGTGCGACATTGACAAGCTCAATGGTAAAAGGACACACACACATTATTCATTTGCTTCAATCGATTACAAACTATTTAAGTGGCTCTGTAAGCACCTCATTTGCGTTTTACAACTTCAAAAGGATTAAATATGCGAAGCAGATGTTTGTAAGTTGTTGTGTTTTTTTTTAATATAATTATGAAGAATTTTACAATATAAAAATTATTATATAACTATGAAATGAGGCTCTTCAAATTGGAAGAACTCGAGTAAGTGAACATATTTTTTATTGCTTTGTTTTTGTTCCTCACAAGTTTTTGTATCGTCATTGTGGTGCTGTTCATGTTAAATGTATAAAGATGATTTTCATGTTGACATATTTCTTATTGTTTTATTTTGTTTATAGATTTTGCTTGCTGACGTCGTTGTTTTACCGAGTTTTTGTTGTAGTTTCTTTTTGCTTTGACGTTAATTTTTTTGTTCTAGTGATTAGTATTAATGTTCTTGTTAGCATTATTGTTGTCGTTGTTGTTGATTTAGTTGTTTTTGTTTCTGTTGGGTCTTGTTAATAATGTTGTTTTACTAGTTTTTGATAATGTTTTTGTCAGTGATTTTCTTTTGTTACAATTCTTATTAAAGTTATTACTTTTTTTTTTTAAAAAAAAAAAAAAAAATATGAAAGAAAAGATTGAACGCAAATATCATGTAAATAAGCCACGGTTTAGTAATGGTAAATTTTACTTCAAAA
>JABUQX010067041.1:0-12500 GCA_015478945.1 Trachelipus rathkii | reverse complement strand
TATATATATATATATATATATATATATATATATTCTTAATTAGAGAGTAATAAGTAAAGAGTATCCCAAATTTTAAAAGCACTAATAAGAGAATTGTGGTTACACTTTACGCTCTTGGAAACAGACAAATTTGGGCTATTGATTTTCCCAAACTCTCCGTTCGTCTTTTTGGCCACCTGTCACCTAAATGACAGTATTATCATGTTATTATTTCTTTCTTTAAACTGAAGTAGAACCTAGAGCACTGCTGAACGACATTGTTGAATAAGTTCTCTGGTATTTCATCTATTCTTGCTTGAAATATACAAAGGAATTGGCATATTTAGACACGTTTGAATAATTCATCTTCAGCATTGAAAAGCTCGATGGTAAAAGGACACACACACACACACATTATTCATTTGCTGCAATCGATTACAAACTCTTTAAGTGGCTAAGTAAACACATTATTGGGGTTTTACAACTCCAAATGGATTAAATATGAGAAACAGAGGTTTGTAAGTTTCTGTGACTTTTAATGAAGGACTTTACAATATAAAAATTGTTTCATAAGTAGCAAACGAGGCCTTAAAGTTGAAAGAATTCGAGTAGGTGAACATTTTTTTATGGTTTTATTTTTGTTCCTTACAAGTTTTTGTATCGTCATTCTGGTGCTGTTCATGTTAAATGTATAAAGATGCTTTTCATGTTGACATATTTCTTATTGATTTATTTTGTTCCTATTTTTGGCTTGCTGATGTCGTTGTTTCACCGAGTTTTTGTTGTAGTTTTTTTTTTGCTTTGACTTTAATATTTTGTTTTAGTGATTGGTATTAATTTTCTTGTAAGCATTTCTGTTGTCGTTGTCGTTGTCGTTGATTTAGTTTCTTGTTTCTGTTGCATCTTGTTAATATTGTTGTTTTACTAGTTGTTGATACGAATGTTTTTGCTTGTGATTTTTTTTGTTACAGTTCTTATTAACGTAATTACTTTTATTATTCCTCGAACCGAATTTTGTTTTTTCTATACAATGTAAAAAAAAAATTAACAAATGAAACAAATGTTTGAACGAAAATATCTTATATATATATATATATATATATTAGTATATATATATATATTATATATATATATATTCTATATATAGTATATATATATATATATATATATATATTATTATATATTATAATATATATATATATAATAATAATTTTTAATTAAAATTATTAATAATTTAAAATATATATATATATATATATAATAATATATATATATATATAGTATATTAATATATATATATATTATATATTATCATTATATATATTATATATTATATATTATATTATTTATTATTTATTAACCATCTCCCAGGTAGGGTTTTCACCCTGTCAGTTGATCAGCATCTCTCTCTTACTGTCCCCGAAACTCTTTGATCTAGAGAACTCTAAGAATACTATTTCTCGCAATAGTTTCTGAATGCTATTCCTTGAGTTATAACACTCAGGTAAGTTTTCACACTTCAGTGGAGCTACATTCTACTTTCCATTTGGCCCAAACTCGTTTCTCCAGAGCTCTCCAGAAAATCGTGTTTCTAGGCACATAAGATTCCAACGCTGGTCCAAAAGTAATACAAGCAGAAAAAGTCTAAAGGGCCGGTTTTGCTTAGCCCTGTCTGCCTATAAGTATTTAATCATTATTCATTATTTATTATTATTATTATTATATTATTATTTTATTAATTCAATTATTATTTTATTATTATTAATTTATTATTATTATTATTATTATTATTATTATTATTATTATTATTATTATTATTAAATTGAAATTAGGGGTTCCTGCATTAATATTCCAAACGAAGAGTCTCTCTTCATATGAATCCGATGTGTCACTTTAATTAAAAACGTCTTATATATATATAATATATATATAATTAGATATCAAATATATCATCTATATTAAATAATATTTACATTTACTATATATATATATATATATATATATATTATAATATATATATATATATATATATTATATTATATATATATATATATTATATAGTAATATATATATATTAATATATATATCTATATATTATATATATATAACTTCACCTCTTTTTTATTTCATAAAATTTGCCATTACCAAAACTACTAAACTAAAATTACTAAATATTTATTTCTGTTTTTCCTTATTTAATAAATTATAAACTATGAAAACATACATATGAATTCTTAAATTATAATTTATGTCCTATTATTGCATTAACAAAGCAAAGTAATATAAATATTAGCTCAAGAAGCATCTTATTAATTCAAATTAAAAATAACAAGTATGAATTAATAAATATAAGACAATTTCATTAATTCTTATTAACTAAACGACCATTTTCAGTAATTCACATTAGTAATATAAATATAAATTAATAAATATGGATCATTTCATTTAATTCATATTTATTTCAACAATGATATGCGTAATTATTACATTATATAAAAAAATATTTGATATTAATAAATAATTATAATCCAATTAGTTTAGTCCAATTTCAGATATATTTCATAATTTAACAACATTCATAAATGTTAGAATTAAATCCATTTTTAAGTCACTATTTTTTATATAATTTTTACATCATAAACTTAAAATTTTTTTATATTATAGTTGATTTTATTTTATTTCATGTTATAATGAATAACAATTAAACTATTATATCTACCATTATTTTTCCAATTTTCTCTAATTCCGAGTTTTAATAAAAATGGAATAAACATGGCACATTCCTCTTCTCTTCATTTTCATTTACATTCCTTTTTTTATTCGGAAACTACAGAAACGCAAAATGATGAATTAAACGTCTTTCATATTCATTTCCTTTCTTAATTAATTATATTTATCCCTCTTTCTTATATATAATACTTCTTTCCAAATTAAGAAAATTAGAAATAACATTAATTCATTATATATAGTTTTACATATAATATATATATATCCGTAGAAATATTCTATTCAAAATATTACTATATACATTATACTATATATATATATTATATATATATATATATATCATCGTCATCATTATGATCATCATCATCAGCAACACCCACCTTCTCTCTCGTCTCGGAAACAGAAAAGTAGTATGAAGAATATGAGCAAGTCGAACAAACAAAGTCCAGCTTACCACCCCTTTTATACCTTTTAATGAGAACTCGTCGCAGTCAGAAAATCACCCTAGAGCTTCACGGGACTGTGATGGACCTTCATTATGGCATCCTTTCAATGTGGGGTTCATTCCTTTCCCCATGTGAGTGACAACTATACCCCCTCACAAAACCCCACCATTCACTCCTATTATGCACCTTTCTTCTCACACTCTGCCAAACTCACATTTCTCTCCTCTAGGCATTCTTTACTGACTCATCCAATTTTCTATCGGTCTCCCAGCCGGTCGATTCTAGCACACTCACCACTATATATGCGCTTAACCAACCGACTATCATCCATCCTCTCCACATGATCAAACCATGTTAACGTACTGCCATTTATTCTCTCATTTACCCATTTTTTCAAACCACATTCCTCATTTTATCAATTCTTCTCACACTTAACATGCCCCTAAGATTGTCCATCCGAACACATTGTAACTTTAGAATCTATGCATTTATTCCAGACCATAGTCACGCAATTTATACATTAACACAGGTAAAACATACCATCATATAAGACCCTAGCTCACTCAGAACTTAGTTCCTTTACATCCACCAACGATTTAATTGCATCTGCCATTCACAACTTTCCTACTAACTCTGCAAAACATCCGTTCCCTTCTTCATCCAACCATGCACCCTAAATATTTAATCTTGGACACCTTGATCCAGCTGCTCACATCTAAGCAAAACTTCACACCGAGAGATGTCGTTACTACACAACTAACCTTACTCTTATTACGTTACTCAAACCCCTCCTTTTACAACACCCTGCCAATCTTCTCTACAAATCCTCTCAAACTCTCTCATATTCGCACACAAAACCAAAATCATGCCGCATATAATAGAAATTGCAAAAATTCAACTCGTCTATATTTTTTCCAATCCCCATTCCTTTTTAACACCATCCTGCTACCCACCTCTAATTCTTTATCCCATCCATATACAAATTGATAACCAGGAGACATAACAATCCCTGCCTCACTCCGCTATTAATAATTAAATCATCACTTCGATTCCATTTATTCTTAACACGCTTCACTATCGTCATACATACTTTTGATTCATTCAGAGGCTACCACGCACCAAACACAATATATCACCACGCCTGCATCGAAAATTTCCCTATATATCCTATCATACGCCTGTGCAGATATCATTAAAACTTAATACAATTATCTTCTTCCCGCTCAATTTTTCTCCAATCATTTTCTTTACTGTAAATATTGATCCCACTTCCTATACTCATATATTAGTACTATATTATATATATATATATATAATATAATATCTATATATATATATTATATATATATATATAATATAATAGTATAATATATTATATAATATATAATATAGTCATAATATTAAATATGTATATATAATTATATTTTATATATATATATATATATATATTATATATATATATATAATAATTAGTATAATATATTATATATATATATAATATATATATTATATATATATATATATATATAATTATATTATATTATATAATATATATATATATATATTATATATATATATATATATATAATATATATTATATATATATATATATATATATATATATATATAATATAATATATTATAATATATAAATATAAAGAAGCCTGGTTGAATGTCTAAAGCAAATAATAAAGTAGTCTCAAAAGAAAGAATACTTGAATATATAAGGAGGAAAAAGAAATACTAAAAGGTTGGCATACGTAGGAGAAAACAAGAGGTAAAATGAACAGTTTGGAAGAGGATGAATGGGGACTTACAAGGGAATAGGAAGCTCTTCGGAAGGAAGCGCGAAAGGTTAGGAATGAGAATAAGAGGGAATCTGCTTAGCATAATGAATAGGGATGATGCTTTTGTAACTGATGAAAGGATGTGAAGGGAGTGTGGAATAGAACACTTCGAAAATCTGCAACAATATTAACAGTAATGAAGAGGTGATAGTGAATGTGTGTGGTTTGATGGTGCAAGAAGGAATAGGTTATTTAAGCAAGGAGGAGGTATGGGTAGAGAGTGAGAAAGTTGAAAGATGGTAAATCTGCAGGTATACCGATGAATTATTCGGTGAAATGATCAAGAACGGAGGCGAGAGGTGATTGATTGGATTTGAAAGTTGTGGTAATAAAGCGTTTATCGGAGGTAATAGTTCGCCAAGAGGATTGGAGAGAGCGTAATAGTCACCTTATAGTAAGGGTAAGGGAGAAAGGGGAAACTGTAGAAATTATAGGGGAAAAAGTTGTATTGAGTGTTGTAGGGAAGGTATATGCCGGTATTTTTGGTCGAAAGAGTGCGTGAGTGACTGAATGGACAGGATTGGTGAAGACAAGGTGCGTTTAGGAGTGTAGAGGATGTGTGTGGATCAAATCTTTAATTGAACAAATGATTGAGAAAATGAGGAAGAAGAATAAATTTGTATTTAGATTTTATGGATTTGCAACAGGCGTATAATAGGGTTAATAAGGAAGCTTTATGGCAGATGTTAGTGGATATATGGTGTTGGTGTAGGCTTCTGAATGAATCAAGTATGTTGACGTATGAATGCGCTGTGAAAGAATAAATGATGTCGAATGGTGATGGTTTGAATTAAAGCCGAGTGAGACCGGGTTGGTTATGTCTCCTTAGGGTTATTCAAGTTTGCATATGATGGGTTATGGAAAGAATTCGAGTGGGGATGGCAGGAAATGGTGTTAGAATGATGAAGAATGGTAGAGAGTGGAGGTGCCCTACCTATTATATGGGATGATTTGGGTTCCTGTGTGCGAATCTTGAAGATGAGTTTGCGAGAATTGTAGATGAGATTTGGCAGGGTTGTAAATGTTAAACATGATACTAGAGTAAAGTTATGGTTGTTGAGTGAGGACAGTCCTCAGTGTGAAGTTATGTTAGATCGGTGAGCAGCTGGAACAAAGTGTCTGAGTTTTTAAATATTTAGGGTGTATGTTGGATGAGAAGGGAACGGACGATGCAGAAGTGTCGTTAGAGTTGTGAATGGCAGGAGGTGGCTGGTGCAATTAATTTTGGTGAATTGTAAAGGGACTAAGTCTTGAAGTGTGCGAAGGGTCTTTTCAATGAGGGTATGTTGTTAGCTGTGTTATTGTATGGTAGTGAGACTTATGGTCTGGATAAGAAGTAGGATTCTAAAGTTCAGATGTGTTCGCATGGACATTCTTAGGCGGCATGCTAGGTGTGAGAAAATTGATAAAATGAGGAATGAACGTAATTAGAGAGTTGTTGTGGTGTGAAGAAGCGGGTTACATGGAGAATAAATGCAAGTAGGTTGAGATGGTTTGGTCATAGTAGGAAGGATGATGATAGTCGGTTTGGTTAAGCGGAATGTATGAGTGGCGAGTGTGTTTGGAATCGATTGGCTGGGAGACAGAAGAAAAAGGGTTGAGTCAGTAACGAATGTTTGAAGGGAGAGAAATGTGAGTTGGTAGAGGCGAGAAGGAGAAGTGTTAAAACAGGAGTGAAACTATGGCGGGATTGTGAGGGGTAATTGTGTGGCCCACCTGCCAATGGATGAACCCTTAACACTTGGAGATCACCATAGCTGAGGTCCATCGCCTGTCCATGATAGCTCTAGGGTGGATTTTCTGAGCTGCGGACGAAAGTTCTCACTAATTAATTGGTAGAGAGGGGGCATTAAGTGGGCTTCCTTTTGGACTATTTTTCATACTTCTACTTCTTTTCTGTTTCCGGATGCATGCTAACGCACCTTACTCCCATTGTTGGGAAAATAGAAGGAAGATGAAGAAGAAAGGAAGAAGATAATATATATATAATATTATATATATATTATATATATATATATATAAGTATATAATATATATATATATATATATATATATATATATATATATAATATTATATATATATGACATTGAAATTGTTTAAAGGGTAGAACAAAACAAAGGATTTAAATGGTAAATGGAAGTCAGAGTTACCAACAAACAACAGCACAATTTTTATTGAAGAAGAAGAACACAAAACTTTCTTTTTTGATAGATTAAAATTGAGAAAATTAAACAAACAGTTATTTTATTTTTTCAAATTTGTTTATTTTTTTTTTTTATTTATTTATCTGCTTTTTTGGATACTTGAAAGTATAAACAAATTTATTATATGTTAAGATTCTTGATAAAAGAGAAAAATTAACTCCAGTATTCGGTAAAAATTGTAATCTAACTATGGTGAATTTATCTTTCATAAGAATGATGAGAATACAAAAGGATCAAAAGAACGGTTTAAAACAGTGGTGCCCAACCTTTAGTCAATCGCGAGCAAATTAAGAATTTAAAAATTTTAGGCGAGCCACACATAGGACGACGACCACCAATAATCATTAATTTATATATTATATATATATATATATATATATATATATATATATATATTATATATATATAGTAAGACAAACACCATAAATATATTATATTTATATATATATATATAATATATAATATACACGATATCACCATTCACGGGCAGGACCCTTTTCCAACGGAGGAAGCAAACAAGGAAAACAAAAAAGATGAAAAGAAAAAAAACAAAAAGAAAGTAAATTCACTCAGTCCGCTTGTCTAACCGCATTCCTCAGGTCGGCAACAGAATGCGAGACTTAAAGAGAGAAGATTTGAAACGCAGGAAAAAAATGATAAGGTAATTAGTTCAACAAACAGATGTGGCTGAAAGATGGAGGCAGCACAACGGAGTAAACCTTGAGTTCTCCAATATTCACACAATACTCCATGTGATAATAATGCAGACTCTTTGTTTTTATGATGCGACGCGGGGGTTGGATGTGAGAGGTCAATTGTCTCGAGCACCTGCCGTGGTAATACCTATAGAAAAGAGATTGGCACCAACTCACCTCGCAGAAAAAAGAGGGTCAAGAGAATTAGAAAGTATTGGACAGTTTAATAGTCTCTCTTAGTCTTAGCCTCAACACTATCCAAAGGAGGGTGGAACCGGATCCACCCCAAAGTGATATACAGGTTTCCATCACACAGGGGCGAAATAAGACTCTTATAAAACAGGAAGTAACGAGCAAGGAAAAAATTAACAACAATCTGAACAGAATTTCAGCTTCGTGAGACATTTTAGGCAACTCGATTTGCATATGAAGTCTTCCAAAACAATTCACTATTTTATGTAGTCCAAGAATATTATCATGTTGTTTACAGGTGAGACTTTAGAGCCGTCGAAGGGATACGAAAGGTTGGGAGGTGTTTTTAGAGAGGGAGATATGAAAGAGTGAGTTTTTAAAGAGTTTGAATTTCACAAAATGTGTTAGTCCAATGAGAAACTTCGACCACAACGGCAAGAAAAATCGAAAACTGTAGACGAGAGGCAACTCTAGATATAAACGAGGGAGCAATTTGAACATGAATGGAGGAATTGATAGTTTGAACTAAGCAATAGAAATGAAACAAGAGTTAGAAGTCCAGCTGAGAAGATCGTTAAAGAAAAGTAGGAAAAAAGGTGGAGATAAAACAGAACCTGAGGAACACCACAATTAACAGGAAAGAGAAAAGAGGTTGCTCATACAACAAGTGAAATCGGAACGATCTGAATAAGAAAATCAAGACAAGAGTATAGCAACACGCGAAGGAGGAAATCCGAAAGGAGGTATAGAGAAGTAGACGATGCGGTGTCTACCCTGTCCGAAGCCTTAGATATGTCCAAGCGCTACACACAGGCTCCTCATAGTCTCTAGGAACGGAAAGACGCATAGATAATGATATATTACTATAATATATATATTTAATAATATATATATATATTAATAATATATTATATATATTATATATTAGTATATATATATATATATTAATTTTAAAAAAACTATTTAATTTTTAATAAACGTGATAAATCTGTATACCCGATGTCGCGAGCCACATTAGAACGGTACGCGAGCAACATTGTTGCCCGCGAGCTACGGGTTGGGCACCACTGGTTTTAAAAGATGATTCTTACAAGCCATATAAAGAAGTAATATCAAAACTGTGGTCTACAATTCATGTTAATATAGATCATTGTTAATTTTTTTTTGGTCGGTGTTGGTTATAATACTAAAAATTTCGGCATTTTTATTTGGAAGGTGATTAGAATTCCGTTTGGTGTAATATAACAGTTAATCAATTTAAAATTATATCTGAGAGTGTTTATTCAACATCTTGTATTGTTTCCTATTTTTAACGCTACAAGCTGATCTATTTCTAATTTTACATATTATTTTCATTACTTATTTGACATTTTCTAGCGTGTATTTTGTATCAAGTCTAGTTATATGAAAAAAAAATATTCATTCTAAATAGGTTTTTTATAAGTCATATCTCCTAAGATTGCATTTATGTATACCTGTACCTTTGATTTTCATACAAAATCATTTCATTCAGTTACTATTTTGACTATGGTATTTTTGTAGTTATCCGGTTTCAAGTCTGAACAACTGTTTAGGTAAAACAGTTTAATTCAAAGTTTAATCTATATTGAACTTAGAAATTTAATAAATTAAAGAAGTGTAATGAAACATTTTTGTACAAATTTATTTGCTCGAAAAGTTTGAAACATGTTTTGAGGAGAGAGATAGAGATAGAGAGAGAGAGAGGAGAGCGAGAGAGAGAGAGAGAGAGAGAGAGAGAGAGAGGAGGAAGAGAGAGAGAGAGAGAGCGAGAGAGAGAGCAGAGAGAGAGAGAGGGGAGGTCAGAAATGTAGTTGAAATGAATAAACTGCAAAATTCTGTTGTTCAATTTTTTTTTACTGAAGGTTTGATTTTTATAAATGTTAACATTCCCAATTTTAATTCCTTTTTAAAAATCATGAATAACATTTTTCTCTTCAAATACACATATTTTAACAAATACTAAAATTAAAACCTTTTCTCAGGCCGAAATATTTCCATATCTTTTCTCTCGACGTGCATTTAACAGGTTTTCTTATCTTGAAATATTTGAAAAAGTTTTTTCTAATAATAAAATGTTTCTTTTATAAAATGGTTTTCATCTGAAGATCTCTAAAACAATAACATTTTTATCCGAGCGTGAAAAATTTTTTCCTTTTAAAAATTTTAAGCAAATTTTCACTTAAAATTTTGCCTTAACATTTTACATGATATTAAAATAGATTTTATTTTACATAAAAGTCAAATATTTAAGAAATTAAGTAAGAAATAATAAAGGTGTTTACACATTAAAAAATAAGCTATATTAAAATATAATAAAAAAAAACAATAAATAAAATACATTTATTCAATTTTTTTTTCACCAACGACAGAAAAATCTAAAAATTTCACAAAATGAACCAAATAAAAATGAATATAATAATAATTTGCGAGTAAAAACCTTTGTTTTTGTTAGAAATTTTTTTACTTGCCTGTCTCTCTCTCTCTCTCTCTCTCTCTCTCTCTCTCTCTCTCTCTCTCTCTCTCTCTCTCTCTCTCTCTCTCTCTCTCTCTCTCTCTCTCTCTTTCCATCACTCCAAGAAGCAATTTTGTAAAGGCCGTAGAAGATTAATTAATATTTTTACGACAGAATTCAACTTGCCCTTACAGGTATTAAAAACATAAACTCAACCACCCACTCACCACCAAAATACCAAGTAAACGGTTTCATAGATTCGTATGTGGCATTTAAAAAAAGAATGGCCCAACTATATAATATATATATATATATTATTTAATATATATTATGATATATATTATATAATATATATATATATTATATATATATATATATATATATAGTATATTATATATATATATTTATAATATTATATGTAAAAATACATTTAATATATATAAATATATTTTTTGATATATTATAATATATATATATAATAAATATATTATAATATATATAGTAAATATTATATATATATATATATAAGTATATTATTATATATATATAATAATTATATAATATATATTATATAGTATATATATATATATATATATTAACATTTTATAATTTAATATTATATTTGAGTATTTTCAGTTCTAAAATACATTATATAAATATATATATATAAAATATATATATATAAGTAATATATATATATTTATTATATATATATATAGTATATATATATTTAATATATATATCTATATATAATATATATCATATATATAATATATATATTGACAATGATTAGTAAACAACAAAACGCATTCCCAAATTAAAAACCACTCTATAAGGAGAATTGCAATTGCAATTACACTCTGGAACAAAATTTGAATCTACTGATTTCCCAAGCTTCTCCGTTTCGTCTATTTGGCCACCTGTCAACCTAAATTCGACGATTTCTGTTATTTATTTCTTCCTTAATGAACAGGAGAACCTAGAGATGGCACGATAATGTTGCAATAAGTTATTCTGGTATTTCAATCTATTCTTGGTTGAAAATAATCAAATGAATTGGCATATTAAGGCGCGTTCAAATATTACGGAATTTCAGAAATACATAATTCCATTAACTATATATAATATATATTATAAAGTTATATATATATCTTATATAATAATATATATATATATTATATATATTATAATATATTATCTATATATCATTATTAGTATCATATATATATATATATAATTATTTTTATAAATATAATAATAAATTATTTTATAAATGTATATATAATATATATAATTATATATATATACTATATATATATATATTATATCTATATATAATATCATTATATATATATATATATATTAATATAATATATATATATATATCTCTTTTCTTCTCAATTTTATTACAAAATCATTCAACGTAAATGTTCAATACAAAAGGTAAAAAAAATGATGAATTACGTTTTCATTTAATTTTCTATTCTATAAATAATATTTATTCTCCTTTCTTTATTCATAAGTTTATTTACAAATTACTACCTTTCATGAAAATCAATTTCATTCTTTGCATAATATAATTTTTAATAGACCGTCTTTTTAACACCTCTTGATTTCTCTACTTCTTAATATATATATATATATATTATATATATATATAATAAATATATAATATATATATACTATATTTATAATATATAATATATATATATATACAGATATATATATATATATATATATAATATATATATAATAATATATATATAATTATATATATATATATACTATATATATTATATATATATAATATATATATACATATATATATAAATATATATATATATATATATATATATTATATATATATGATATATATATATATAGTATATATTATATATATATATTATATTATTATATTATAATATACTATATTATA
>JABUQX010067040.1:0-46364 GCA_015478945.1 Trachelipus rathkii | reverse complement strand
AAACACCAAATATCTCAAGCCGCAAAGATGAGGTCATGAAACGAAAGTACAGGGACAGTTTATAGTCCCTTTGACTTCACCCTATCCAAAAGCTGGTGAAACCAGACCCCTCCCTAGATATGTGAGCAGTACTTCATAAAAGGGTGACGAGACCCTTGCATAGCTGGAGTAACTGAGAAGAGGAAAAGTCTCGCAGTCAAACAGAACTCCAGTTTTTTTGAGGCCGCCCTAGCAACTGAGATGTGAGGTTTCCAAGTCATTTTTGCTATCTTGTGGTATATGAGATATCAACAAGCACATATGGCCCACTTGGCCCAATAACTAAACACGCCCCATTGGCCCATCTACATTCTGGAAATCAAATGTCCCATCTTACCACACCTAAAACACTTTACATCCCCTGCATTCTCTCTGCTCCAGGTCCTATTCATATTTTCTCTACATTCTGATGGTATCCACATTTCTCTGTCGTAGAGCCAACCGTGTCTCATTTGCACTGCATTTGGATTAGTCTCCCATTCACCTCTCTTTCATTTCACCCCCATAGAAATCTTCTAACTTAACCATAACTTCATAAGGATTGGCCCTAAGAGCATCCCTATAAGACTTATACTTATAAAACATAACTGGTGAAGCCCTTTCATTCATTCCCATATTTTATTCAATAACTCGAGATGTCTCTCTCTATCTCTTTCATTCTTCTCAAACTCACGATCTTCTACTATCTCTAACACATCCCTCCATTGCAATTATTCCCTACAACACCTCATTTTTTCTTTACGTCTCGCATTTATAAACTCCGCCACTGGAGATGGGATAGTCTCCAGGAATTTCTTCATCAACATTTTGTTTTAATTTTTCTCGAGCCAATGTTTCCAACCTATGCGCATAATTATCCAATCTTTCATTCTTTCCTCTCCTAGCCTTATCAAAGTCATTCACCCGTTTATACTTTACACCCCCTTTAACTCTTTCAACCTGTTCCAACATTCTTTCCTTTACTACTTCATACTTCGGCTCACCCACACTCACGATAGCCTTATAAAAATCAAACATTCTCCCTTCCAAAAACTCACCTAACTCTTTAACCCAAAACACCTTATTTTCATCAAATTTCTCCTTACAGTAACTCTCATACTCTCTAAAAAATTCACACACATCCTTAGTTCCATCCACATTATACTTATTGATCTTCGGAATGTCCCTGATAAGGACACTACGTGCTACCTGGACATTGGCCGAACTTGAAGAGTCTTCCGACCTGGTGTCTTCATCATAAATCTCATTCACTTCCTCATTCATACTACTATATAAAGAATCTATACTCTTACCTTTTGCTATCACTCTTCTTTCATGTCTTCTATTCTTCAACGTCTTCTTCTTCTTCTGATCCTTCTTCTCTTTTTATTCTTTCTACTTTTATCCTGTTCCATTTTATTTTTATCCATATCATTCTCATCCAAATCACTTAAATTCTTTCTATCTTCTAAAACATTCTGTCCCTTCTTTAAATCTACTATCTTCGGAGAAGAGGTTACTTTCTTTCGCGTCCCTTTCACTCCAATTTCTTTTGCAAACTTCTTTTTCAGTATATCATCCATTCTTGCTTCTATTCTCATTTCCATTTGCCTTTCTCTCTCCTGCATTCCTTCTTCCATCTCTCTCTCAGTCTATCAATTAAGTCCTCATTCTCCTTTTCTTTCTTCCTTAACGCCTCTTTCAGTCTCTTTACTTCCAATTCCAATATCACTTCCTCAGTTGTAGCCACAAACTATCTCTTCAATAGTCTTGGGTCCTGGAAGAAAAACCAGAAAACAAAACAATAATAAAAAAAACAAAAAACTCAGGAAAAAAAATCAAACCAAAAACACAAGCAACCAAGCAAAATTTTATTTAAAAAACACCACAGCAAAGGTCAACGTTACTGCAGACCCCTCTCACCCCAACAAGGTAAACCGACACCTCTATTGAACCGGAAAAAAAAAAACTTAATTAATTCTTAATTCTTAATTATAAAAAAACATAAACCTAAAATATATAAATAGGTAGTAAATAAATTATATCTATTACTTTGTTTTTCTCTCCAAATACTCCTCCTCGATTCTCCACAAATACTCCTTCTTGATTATCCACCAAGTTCTTCTCAATTCTCTACAAATTTCTCCACAATATAATCTCTTACTTTTCTATCTTTTATTTCCACCAGTTTCTACAACGTCCTTATTTTGATTCAAAATATCGTTTCTTTAATTTCTCTCTTCTACTTTCACGTTAATCAATCTCTCCTCTCTTACTATCTCTTCCAAATCTCCTTTATTTGTACTTTATACTTTTATCTCTCTTCATAAATCATTGCATATAAATCTTTCCATAAGTGATCATATTCTTTATATTTTCTGGTTTTTGGAAGCTGCTGCCGAATAAGTCCAAAAAAAAAACTGGAATACAGAAAAATATCGCATAATAATAATAATAATAATAATAATAATAATAATAATAATAATAATAATAATAATAATAATAATAATAACAATAATAATAATAACTATTATGAATTAAATAATTAAATGAATCAATGAATAAAGTATGAATTAAAGTTTACAACTTTTATGAATTATATAATTAAATGATTCAATGAATAAAGTATGAATTAAAATTATGAATTACAATATATAAAAAATATTAAATGAGTATGAATGAAATCGAAATAATAATATAATAATAATTAATAAACAAAAAAATACCCTCACCACAGCAAGGTGCTTACCTGGGTAAGTTGCCCAGTTTTTTTTTTGTCTTTTCAAAGAAATCAGAATCCTTCACAATCAACGGAACTCAAATCAGAAAAATCAGACCCAACAGAATGAATGTCAGCCACTGAACCAAAAATATCAGGCCCCTGATCAGAAGTGTCATCCCAGGAATTCAAACTAAAAAAACACAACTGCAATCAATCATAAAACCAATAATAACAATAATAATAATAGAATAATAAATAATGACAATAATAATAATAATAGTAAATAATTATATTTACCTGTCACACGTATGTCGTTAAACAAAGTAAATAGTCTTCTATATCACAAGCATAGGATATTGATGAGAATCCTTGGTACTTTATTTAACAGCAAATACTGTTCTATGTAGATATAGTAAATAAACATATAAAATCACTTAAAAAAAACATAAGCTACGGCACCTTCTGAAATATTAAATTGCACCAACCTACAAAACCCTAAAAAAAATAATAAGACCAGTAAATTATGAAACATACAAAAACAAAAATCCTAATCCTAAAACACTACAACATCTTTTAAGACTAGAAAGGAGGTTACATCGTAAGATTTATCATTTTAATTTCTTTTTTTGTGAAGGGCATGATAGATAACAAAGTCTTTAAAATGGGAGAAAAAGGACGTATATGACGTGGGTGACGAGAGGGGGGGGGGAAAGAAAATCTACAACATAAAAAAAATTTTAAACAAGGCTAAAGGCTTACAGTACTAGTTTAATGATTTGAATTTAAGTAAAAGTTTTAATTAAATGGTAAGGGTATGAATAAATAGCACAAAGTTTTTGAAAGGAAAAAAAAAAAACTTCGGAGTGAGTGGGGGACCAGACCATAAAGCAGTCCTAAATAGACTTTGTGAGCAAAGTGTATTTAGGAAAGTATGCAAATTATATAATAAAAACTAGCAAAAGAGTAAAAAAAAAAAAAAAACCAGGGTCTAGCAACATTTTCTTTAAGTTCTATTGTACATGCATTCTAAAAACCAGGCCCAGGATCAGGGGTGTTATGAACAAACATTATTAGCTGTTTATTATTATTATTATTATTATTATCATTATCATCACCAGTAGTTATTATTATTATGATTATCATTATCATCACCAGTATTTACTATTATTATTATGATTATCATCATCATCACCAGTATTTTGCTATTTCTAAAGAGATAATAATGTGAGTACATCTTATATGGTAGGAGTATGGATGCAGCAATTTATGGAGCTAATCCAAGATTCAAAAGAGCAAGAAAGGAAAAGCTACTATTATAGGTTCTGAGTATTTGCTTGAATAGAGGGGCATGAGGTTACAGGATAGAAATTATAGCTAATTTAGATGCCCTATGGTACTAAAAAAAAAAAAAATGAAGTATTAAATAGTGAAAAAAAAAAATTGGCTGGGTAAGTAGGGCGAAAAAGCTTTTCACTTTGAAAATAGGGCCCTTATTAGAGTCTATTTAAAGTGTGGGAGAATTACAAAAAAATTTAAAAAATTATATTACGAGATCATGACCAAAAAAAAAAAAAGTTAAAAAAAAATATTCTTACTACAATTTCTAGAGTTGATTACTAATCATGATGGGGAAAATTACACATGATTCAAAATTTGGGGAAAGTAGGAAAAGAAAAAAAAAAAAAAAAACTGCTCTATTGTACTTCCAATGATTTTCGCCAAAGTTAAATAACTAAATTTAAACTTCTTAAAAAAAAAAACACATTTTCATTTCCCAAAATTTGACTGTTGTAGGCCTTAAATTTTACAAAGCCAACAAGGTGGATTAGGAATGAAAATATAAAAAAAAATTAAAATCACTCCCTTGTATCTTGTATGTAATGAAATGATAAAACTAAATTAAATGTAGAAGATGAGAAAATTAATATAAGCTTACCAAAAATTTCCAACGAGAGCACAAAATTTTAACACAAGATATAGGAACCATGCTTTTGAAAGAATGCTTTGCCAGCGCTACTTCCAACCGGATCGCTAGTTGAGGGGGGGGGGAGAATTATACTGTATATGGAAGATAATGGAAGACTTCCAGGGCTAGTTGGAGAGTAGCTGATAATTTATTTAATTAAATTTATGTAGTTTTAAATATTTAGGGGTGTATAGAATGAAATATATAAATAAAAGGTTTAAGAAATATTCAAATCATTGATTAAAGCAAATCGAAATTTGGAATAGTAAAACAAAAGAAAAATGTTGATTGACAACTCTACAAGTAAATTATCAAAGAAAGAAAAAAAAAAGGATGGGGGATTTTGAACATCACGCGATCTGTTTTCGGGAGGAGAGGTGAAGGGGAAACAATAGAATAGATTAAATATAAGAAATGATGCAAGAATCAAAATTTGAAAAATCTTATACTGTAAAAATTTTGAGATGAAATATATAAAAAAAACTTTTTTCTTATTAATGATCTGTAATAGAAACTCTTTCTGTTATAGAGTTCCCCTGCCAGGAAAAAGAAAGATGGGGTTACTTACTTATGCAATGGTTGCAGGTGGGTTGGAGTAAGTATGTTCTAGTATAGGATAAGTGGGTGGAGTTGGTTTTGGTTTTGGTATCAGGGCTCTTTGAACCACAGTGTATTGAAAATTAGGAGCTGCAGGAATTATCTGAGTGGGACAGTTTAATATAAACAAATGATTGCTGAGGTGCCAAAAATTGCTACAACAATTGAAAACCCGGACATGGAAAAAGAGTGTATATTGAATACTTCCTGTGTTTGTAGCGTTTGATTGATGGTGTCTAAAGAGGTGTCCCAATAAGGGTGTAAAGTTTTCAATTTTAACTTGGAAGTTAAGGAAGTTACGTTAGGTAGGAAATTATGGGTTATATCTAGATGCTCAGGAAGATGTGTTTCCTTTGAAATCCAATTAGTTTGCAAAAATGAATGGTGAGGGTATTTGAATGAATATTTTTCTGATACTATGGTACAACCCTGTGGGAGATAAAATAAGGCACTAGTGCTAAGCTTTGGTTGTTTCCTAGGGCAAGAAATGGATGCTACTATGGGGAAAGGAAAAGCGAAAGTAGAGTTTGATTTCCCACTTTAAGGTGTACTATGGTGATTTATAAAGGAC
Source organism: Trachelipus rathkii (assembly GCA_015478945.1). Lineage (NCBI taxonomy): Eukaryota > Metazoa > Arthropoda > Malacostraca > Isopoda > Trachelipodidae > Trachelipus > Trachelipus rathkii. Next base: position 40,490 of record JABUQX010067040.1, on the reverse strand, counting down.
TTTATGGTTCATCTTTGCAATGTTAGTTGGTATTTGTTGTTCCAAGGTATTGCTGATAATATGCTTAGTTCTGAGTAATTTATGGACTTGGATCGGGTTTGAAGCGGAAACATATAATTAGGGTAATTCGAGTATGTTGCAAGTGATCCCTCTGACATGCTTTTACCTGTAAGGAATTGTTAGCGTTTTATGGTTGAGCAGATAGTAAGGTATAGGGATTGTGTAATATAATTCTGGAATAAGTTTCATTGAAAGGAGTGGATAAAGGAATTATATTGTAAGTTTCATAAGGAGTTTTTCAGAATAAAAGAATGATTGTTAGAGCAGAATCTGGTAAGGTTATTTTCTGAATGAATGACAAAAAAGAAAAGAAAAAAATTGTTGAAAGTGTATTTAATGGTATTATTGGTTGGTGTTGCAATATATGACTACTATTACGGATGTGTTTGCTTTATCATTCAAGAATATAAAATTTATTTGGGGTATTGTGTTGTTTAAGCCTGTCGTCCAGATGTTTTTGTAACAATCATAATAAGGTTGTGTATGTTGTCAGAGATTACCTTTTCTAAATTAAGTATATGTTTATTTTGAGGTATTCTTTGAATGTAGTATATTCTATTGGGATTGAATGGAAGAATTTAGAATACTTGTTTAAGAACTATAGATTTTCTTTATATGTCTGCAAATGTATTGGTTATTGTGTACTTGTTGTTTTAATTTGTAAAATTTGGTTCTAGTATCTTGTAAGAGGTTTATTCTGCTGTTAAGCTTTTGTGTGTCGGACATGGTGGCTGTACCAAATAAATATTGTAAAGCAGTGCCACCAACATTCATGAGTCCTCTCTTGGGTCTGGTTTGGTTAATTTGATTTTGAACTTTTGAATGGTATAATATCCAGGGGTCTTGGAAAAGGATTATAAACTGATTTTGACTTTCTAGTAATAGTGAATTATATAATTTAATTCTGGTGAAAGGGGGGGGTTACATCTGTGTGAAATCTATTTTTAAATCTATTCTGCAGATTTGGTATGTAGTTTGTTGTTAAATAACTACTGTGACTCACGATTTCCTTAATTTTGATCTTGTATTTCTTGTGAACATTTTAGATTGGTATTTATTTCTAAATAACTAGTTATGAATCTGGTCTTCCCTGCCTGTTTCAATATGAATCCTGGGTGTATTTCGTATTTTGATTTGGTGTTTTCTTTTTGCAGAGAGGAGGAGGCTGTTAACAATATTTGAAAGAAGAACCAATTGATAATCATGTTGCTGACCTTTCAGGAAATATAATGAAATTTATATCATAGATTTTTGTATAAATTTATGTTTATGAGATAAAATTGTATGAACTTTACACATTAAAATTAATGAATTTTTCATTTAACTACGAGTACTAGGTAAATTCCGGTTACTGATTTCTTATTTTTACATGTTTGAAATGTCCATTTTTAATGTCTTTATATTTATACATTGATGTAAATGTAATAATGGTTTTCCCCGTGGCACTTTTAAAAAAGAAAATTTTGACATTACTCATGGTTTGGGAGGTCTGGGGGTGGGAAACCTCGACCCTGAGGTATGTTCTGTGTTGGGGGAAGTAAATATTCTCTGTTTCCTCTCATTATTGTACCCTGTTGTCTATTTCTTAAAGCCATTGGATGAGGAATGTTGGTGTTTCTCATCGGGAAATTTGGAACATAAGTATGACCTCTGGACTTGTTATCCGAGGGAGAAGTGTTCCTGGGTGTAGTTATAGGAAGTTGTGGAATTGTGTCTTGTGTAGAAGGAATTTGGAGTGATGATGGAGGTTGTGAAGGTCCTTGTGGGAGGGGGGGGAGGGGCTGGTATAGGTGGATGAGGAATTGGGATAGGATGTGATGTTTTGAAATGATGTTTAGGAGGTAACTCAGGCGGTGGGGGAGATTGAATTTCATACGCTGAAATCTGAGTCAGTGATGGGGAATCATCAAAAGATAGTTTTGGAGGTAGTTTGGTGGGAAAACCTTTGATATTGAGTCTTTTTGGAGGGGAAGGACAGAAAAGGAAATTGGGTTTTGGAGGTGGTAAATGAGCATGGGAGGAAGGTTGTGACTGAGCTTGAGAGGGAGGAGTTGAATGAGATGGAAGAGTTGAATGAGATTGAGATGGGAGATGTGAATGGGATGGAGGTGGTGACAAGTAAGGAGGTGGTAAAGGGTTTCTTTGAGGTTTTGTAAGGAAGTTGTCTCTGGAAATAAATAGTGTGAGGAATAGCTGGGGGAGGATTTGGAGGTTTTTGTATGTTTTGGATGACTTTAGTAGGAGGCTTTTTAGATAGTAGAAGGTCGCCTTTGGGGTTGGAGGTAGAAATTGGTACATTATCTGCTCTAAGTTTTGAAATCTTAATATTATCCCTATGAACAATAAAGGTTTTAGATGTTTTTAAACATTGTAAAAGCAACTTATTGAAATGTACTAACTGTTTCACCTGAAATGGACCAGTCCATTTCAAAAAATAATTTGGTGACTGGTTTGGTTTTTTCACATCTAATATAAAAACATATTCACCTACTCTAATAGGTGTGGAAGTTGCTTTTTTATGTTGAAGGGTTATGTTCTGGTCTTGAATAACCACCTTCAATTGAAGAATATTAATAGATGTTGAAGAGAGTGAGCATTGTCACGATGAAGTGGCATTTCTTCCTGGAGGCTGTTTAGGAGTCTTCGGTGAGGCTAGGAGCCTCCTGCCCCAGAACTTCCCCCAGTGACAATGTCGCGAGCACACTCCGCTCTCCGGACCTGGAAGGACGTCGGGTAGTAGCGTGTAGATGTCAGGTGAGAGCTATGTGTGAACACATTAAGGTCACTGAGAAGGCTTCAACCACTCTGTACTCTTACTGGCAGCTGGTCCGCACCTGCAGAAGCTTGAGAAGTACGTACAGGCGGCACAGGATGACCGGAACAGAGTAGCGCCCATGCAAAGAAACTTGATTTGATGCATGTTCAGTGATTGATGGTGTTACCCGAATCATTGACGTCGAGTCATCAGGCATCATCGACCCTACTAGCAACGCAGGTTCATGGTCACTTCAGGTGGTCACCAATTTGAAGGGTTAGTTGAAGGTCTTGAATAGCGAAAAGAGAATGAGGCGTTAATAGATGATTTGAGAGAGATGAAAGAGTGAATGCATGATGAAGTGGCTGTTTCTTCCCGGAGGCTGCTTAGGAGTCGTCGGTGAGGCTAGCAGCCTCCTGCCCCAGAAGCCACAATGTTGCTTATTCATTTGTTTTGTGGTTTCTTGCTGAAGGTGTTGGCGAGCTTGGTCTCGAATGAGATTGGCTCTTTCTGCAAGATCTTTTAGATATTCATGAATAGGTTTTTGTGGCTCAGAGCCTTTAGTAAAAGGAGATATATAGTTGGGGAGATCGCAAGGAAGACGTTTGTTGTAAGAATACAACAGAAAATGAGGAGTACAACCGATATAAGAATTGTAAGTGGAGTTAATCGCAATCTGGGTAAAAGGAATTAACTTCCTTCTATTATCGTAGTCTGTGATTCATTTTCGAACATATGTGTCCGTCGATCTCCTATAAGTGTTGCAACCCATGACTCTCTCACAACTTTTCTCCACTATATGTGGCTGGTCTGAGCACGTTGAGCCCGTTGAGTCATGGCGGACAACGATATACCAGACTTTACCGCTCGATCTCACAACCCTCTGCGTTCACGTTACCGTTGTCACCAGCTCATATATACTTGTCTCTAGCGCACAATTATCATATTGTACCGCCATTTGCATGCACAGATACGTTAGTTGCCGCAGATAGTTTGCAATCTTCAAATTTTCTTCTCCACTAGGGAGTAAGATTGGGCATGGCGGACAACGATATTTACCGCTTTAATACCCCACTGGTTGCAAATATCTTTGAAAAAGTGAGACGTTAGTTCCGGTGCACAGTCGGTCAACACCACTTTTGGTGTGCTGTGCTGACATATGACTCTTTCCAGCATCGTCTGAGCAATATCTTTTGCTGTATGCTGAATTAGAAGCACCAGCTCCACATATCTTGTGAGGCTGTCCTTCAGCACCAAGATGTATTTGGCTTTTGTTTCTTTGCAGGTTGGTAATGGTCCTAGCACGTCTAGATGAATTTTACAAAGAGGTTCGTACGGAAGAGGGTAGCTCTTAATTGCGTAATTTTTCAGTGTATTTCCCTTTACTCTCTGACATGAGGTGTAGGTATTGCAATGTTCTTTCACCAGCGTATATATTTTCGGGAATATATATTTTTCTCTGATGCAGTAGACTGTTCTTTGAACTCCGCAATGTTCTGAAGGGAGAGAGTCATGATTATATTTAATGATAGAATGTATCATTGAATCTGGAACTTGTATAAGAAAGCTACCATTTTGAGTTGCATAGTGGAGGATATCAATCAGAACATGCGGAAAAGTATCTGCAGAAGTATCCTGTTGATTAAGAGGTTTGTTATGTGAAAATAAAGGTTTTGCAAAATCATAAAGATTTTTTAATCTATTACATGCTTTTTGCTCCTTTACAAAATTTTCCTTTGTAAGATGAAAGTGTGTGGTGGGTAAAACAGTATTTTGAGCAAAAGTATGACTGAAAGGTGGAGGATTTCTGCTTAAATAATCAGGAACAATGTTTAATTTACCGTTTATATACAATCTTAGGGTTGAAGTGCGATATAAACAAGTTCCACCTTTCCAGACAGCCTGATAGCTGTCTATGTCTGATAAGATGGATCAGAGGTTGATTGTCTGTGATTATTGTCACCTCATATCCAAATATAGTGTTACCGAATTTGCGTAAAGCGAAAACTATAGCAAGGGCTTCTTGCTCTATGGGTATGACTGAAAGGTGAAGGATTTCTGCTTAAATAATCAGGAACAATGTTTAATTTACCGTTTATATACAATCTTAGGGTTGAAGTGCGATATAAACAAGTTCCACCTTTCCAGACAGCCTGATAGCTGTCTATGTCTGATAAGATGGATCAGAGGTTGATTGTCTGTGATTATTGTCACCTCATATCCAAATATAGTGTTACCGAATTTGCGTAAAGCGAAAACTATAGCAAGGGCTTCTTGCTCTATGGTGTTATAATTTGTTTCCGCTTTGGAAAGTGAACGAGAAATGAAAGACAAGGGCTTTTCCTTGTTGTTTTCATCCAATTTAAATAAAAGGGCTCCCAGAGCAACGTTTGAAGCGTCAGTGTTGATAAAGAAAGGCTTGTTATAATCAGGATAACATAACTGTGGTTGTAACAAAAGCTTGTCTTTAAGCGTTAAGAGAGCTTTTTGTTGTTCTGGACCCCAAACAAAAGGAGTACCCTTATGTAATAACTTTGTGATATGGCTTAACTGTTTCTGAGTAATGGGCTAGAAGTTGTGAAAAATAGTTGAAGAAACCCAAAAGAGATCTCGTCTCACTTACATTGGTAGGTGGTTTAAACGCTGTAAGGGTTTTAAGCTTAAAAGGATCAGGAGAGATCCCTTGGTTTGAGATTTTGAAACCTAAAAAGAGTAAACTTGTTCTGAAGAATTTACATTTTGAAAGTTTCATTTTCAATTTGTTTTTCCTAAATGAATCAACAACTTTCTTTATATTTTTAAGATGGTTTTGCAAAGAAGTACCCATTATTAGAACGTCATCGAGGAAAACTCTGCAGGCATAATCTAACAGGTGGTGCAATGCTAACTAATTGCTGTAAAGTTAGAAATCAAAAGTGTTTATCGAAGTTGTTCAGTCAATCTACAAAATTTTTAAATAAAAATTGGGTTGACACCGAATTAATTAACACATTGCGCTAATACAATTAAAACAGCCTGTTATTGTTATCTTTGTTGTACAGTGTTGTAAAATAGGCAAATACAATTTACTTAAGATTTTTTTTGGACACTTTGGAGATTGGATAATGTTGCCAAAAAAGTTAATTGTTTTAGTTAAACTACTTGTACTATAAAATTATTTTTCTATTCTTGCCCACATTATTTAAAAATAATAGATCCTTATTTTTTTATTCTGATTCAATTTAGATTTTTTTCTTTTCATTTAATTTGTTAGTCAGATAGTATCTTTTACTTTGAAATCATATTATAATATGGGACTATTAATTTACTTATTATATATAGTTCTATAAGTTAATTTTTAAATTTTAGATAAACAAAATAGAAGTTTAAAAAGAAATGAGATAAGCGTTTTTATATATTATTTGTTATAGAGTGTTTTAAATTTTATGCTGAAAGAAAAAACACCTGAAGAAATAGAAGCAATACCCAATTGGCAGAGTATCTTGGAAGGTCTGTTGCCGTATACTGAAAAACATCTTAAGAGAGTTTCCGCATTATACCAAGCCGCTTCTATATTTGATTACATGACAGCCTTCATGTCCATCGGACCTATGGAAGATTTACCGGAGTATGTTGTACATTTAAAATTTTGCCTCGAATTCAGCTTGTTAAGAATTTGCAATTTTATCACAGAATTTTTTTAAATTTTGATATGTTAACATAGTCATTTTGCTAATTAAATTTGTTACCTTTATTTTAATGTCATTACTCATTAAGTTTTATATATATTGGTATATTTTGCTTAAAATAATAAATATATAAATTTATTTCAGAGAAATTGATGAAAAGAATTTTGAAGATATGGAAGCTGCTTTGTTACGAACCATACCAAAAAAAATACAGAATGGTTTAATTACCCTGAAAGACGACAAAGTGTCAGATAAGCAGAAATATGCTGATAATGACGATGCAAAAGATGAAGATATTGATGATTTTGAAGAAACCGAAATGGTAAATGGAGATGCGCCACTACTTTCTGTAGATGATTTACAGTCTAATTTTGCCTATGAAGAGGTCGTGTCCGAATCAGATGGGGAAGAAGACAATGAGAATATTGAATCAGATGGGGAAGAAGACAATGAGAATATTGAATCAGATGGGGAAGAAGACAATGAGAATATTGAATCAGATGGGGAAGAAGACAATGAGAATATTGGCTCTGAAGAAAATGAGGATGAATCGGATTCCATTGAAAGTTGACAAAAGTGAAAAAAGTGTAAAATTTCTTTATATATGTATTTTCAATTTTTTATATAAATATATTTTTACAATAGCTTGTTTCATTTGCGGTGTAAAAAATTATATTTCAGCAAAATCTATATTATACATAATAATTAGGGTGCAATGGATATAGTATTTTAATCTTTAAAATTATCCATCCTGATCCTCGATAACCATTACAAATACATATAATAATAATCCTTCTATGGTCCTTTTACTAAACTATTACCAGAATCTTATATTATTACACTTCATAAATTATAAATTCGGTAACCTTTTTTTTCCTCTACTTTGAGGGTTGGTTTTGCCCTTCAGTTTTCATTTACACTATTGAGGCAAAGTTTCAGCAATGTTTACTTTATTTTAAAATATTTTAGTCATAGGTTTTTAGATTAATATTTCAGATGTTGCTTAAAATTATTATTTTTTTTTTTTTTTTAAAGAAATTTGAAACTTGTCAGTACACTGCAGCCCAAATAATAATCTAAATTTTGATTCCGCTCTTTTTTAAAGGTACGATAAACCAATTATTAATTTGAAAATTTATATTGTTAAAGAAGTTGAGGAGCTTAGATGCTTAATCCTTAAATTGCAGGGTTTGTAGAATAGAATTGGTGATGAAATTTTTCTTTACTGAGAAATCTACTAGAGATTAAAGAAAAATTTAACTGGGAAATGTCTGCTGCTGTTGGCTCCTAAAGTTTGCTAATAACAGAATAGAACTTATAAAAGTATTACAAATTAATAATTCATATTGACAGTTCTTGGATTTGTTGCTTTATGATCGTGTTGCTTTTCCTCCTCACATTAATCATCTTAAACAAGTTGCCACCCATCGTTGGACCTCTTACGGCACTTCACCTCAAAGAGGATTGGTAGAGAGATTTGGCAGGGTGTGTAAAAGGAGGAGTTTGAAAGTAAAGGTAGACAAGAGTAATTATATTGTGAGTGAGGACAGTCCTCGATGTGAAGTTATGTTAGATGGTGAGCAGATGGAACAAGTGTCTCGAGTTTAAATACTTAGGATATGTTATGAAATGAGAACAGATGATGCATAGTGTAGTTGGAAAGTTGTGAATGGCAGGAAGGTGGCTGGTGCAACTAAATCGTTGGTGGATGTAAAGGGACTAAGTCTTGAGTGCGCTAGGGTCTTACATGAGGGTATGTTGTTACCTGTGCTAATGTATAGTAGTGAGACTATGGTCTGGAATAAGAGGTATAGATCTAAAGTACAATGTGTTAAGATGGACAATCTTAAGGGCGTGTTGGGTGTGAGAATTGATAAAATGAGGAATGAACGTATTAGTTGTGTGGGTGAAGAAGGATAAATGTGAGAATAAATGAAAGTACATTGACATGGTTTAGTCATGTGGAAAGGATGGATGATAGTCGGTTGGTTAAGCGGATGTATAGTGGCGAGTGTGTTGGGAATCGACCGGCTGGGAGACCGAAGAAAAAGTGGATAGAGTCAGTAAAGGAATGCCCGGAGGAGAAAAATGAGAGTTTGGCAGAGGCGAGAAGAAAGGTACATAATAGATGTGAATGGTGGGGTTTTGTGAGTGGGTATGGTTGTGGGCCAAAGGATGAACCCCACATTGACGAGATGTTATAGTGAGGGTCCATCGCGGTCCCCGTGAAGCTCTAGGGTGGATTTTCTGACTGCGACGAGTTCTCACTAATAGGTATAAAGGGGGCGGTAAGGCTTGGCTTTGTTTCGACTTATGTCATATTCTTTTATACTTCTTTTCCGATATATATATATATATATATATATATATATATATATATATATATATATATATATATATATATATATATATATATATAGTCTTCTTGGGAGTTCATGAACAGGACCCACCACGGCTCAAAGAGCGGCCAAACTGGGCTGAAAAATCAGCACCATGGAGGCCCTGTCATATATATGCTTCAAGTGTCAAAGGAGATTTGGATGGGGAAATGAATATTCAGTCAGTCAAAAATAAATAAAATTGTACCTTTGTATTATAAATAGTCCTAAGATTACATAAAATCAAATGTTATAAAGAATATTCACTTCTAGATAGATATAAATATATATATATATATATATATATATATATATATATATATATATATATATATATATATATATATATATATATATATATATATATATATTTCTTTTTTTTTCTTTCTTTTTATCTTCTTTCTATTTTCTCAAGAATGGGAGTAGGGCGTAACTAGCATCGGAAAAGAAAAGCAGAAGAACATGACAAAAGTCAAAAGAAAGCCCAGCCTCCCTTAGTACCATTAATTAGTGGGAACTCGTCAGCCAAAAATCCACCCTAAAGCATCATGGGACAGCCGACGGACCTTCACCATGGTAGATCGTCAAATGTAAGGGTTCATCCCTGGGCCCAGGTGGCCACAACCATACCCCTCACAACCCCGCCATTCACTCCTGTTATACACCTTTCTTCTCGCCTCTACCAAACTCATATTTCTCTTCTTCAAACATTCGTTTACTGATTCAATACACTTTTTCTTCGGTCTCCCAGCCGGTCGGTTCCCAACACACTCGCCACTATACATCCGCTTAACCAACCGACTATCATTCATCCTTTCCATATGACCAAACCATCTCAAAATACTTTCATTTATTCTCTCATTTACCCCTTTCTTCACACCACACAACTCTCTAATAAGTTCATTCCTCATTTTATCAATTCTTCTCACACCTAGCACTCCCCTAAGATTGTCCATCTAAACACACTGAACTTTAGATCTATACTTCTTATTCCAGACCATAGTCTCACTACTATACAATAACACAGGTAACAACATACCCTCATGTAAGACCCTAGCACACTCAAGACTTAGTCCTTTACATTCACCAACGATTTAATTGCACCAGCCACCTTCCTGCCATTCACAACTTTCCTACTACACTATGCATCATCTGTTCCCTTCTCATCCAACATATAACCTAAATATTTAAACTCAGACACTTGTTCCAGCTGCTCACCATCTAACATAACTTCACACTGAGGACTGTCCTCACTCACAACCATAACCTTACTCTTATCCACGTTAACTTTCAAGCCCCTCCTTTTACACACCCTGCCAAATCTCTCTACCAATCCTCTCAAACTCTCTTCAGATTCGCCACACAGAACCAAATCATCCGCATATAATAGGTAGGGTACCCTCCACTCATCTCCATTCTCGATCATTCTAACACCATTTCCTGCCATCCCCACCTCGAATTCTTTCATAACCATCCATATTAATTATATATCTGAGGGGACCACAGGAAGTCGAACTTACTCCGGTATTAATCCTAAACCAATCACCATTGACACCATTAATCCTAAACACGCTTCACTATCGTCATACTTTTGATTTCATTCAAAGCCTACCACCAACACCATATATCACTAACACCTGCCATAAAGCTTCCCTATTAACTCTTTCATACGCCTGTTGCAAATCCATAAAACCTAAATACAATTTATTCTTCTTCTCCTCATATATATATATATATATATATATATATATATATATATATATATATATATATATATATATATATATATATATATATATATATATATATATATATATATATAATTACAAAAAATGTAAAATAATTTACTTGAAAATTAAAATGTTTATTTTATATTATATCAACAAAAATAATTAGTGATTTAGTCAAATTAATAATAATAATAAAAATAATAATAATAATAATAATAATGTATAACACCAAAATATCCTTTATATATATATATATATATCGATCATTTGCTGCAAGAACGGCGTAGGTAAAAAATTGCATTTTTTCAAGAAAGGCATTTGAAGTTTCAAATTGTAATACAAAATACAGAGCAGCCATTACGAAACTAACGCTCTCTCGTGGGAGGTTTCAAAGTTGGGAAATGAATGAGTAGTTAAAAGTACTCGTCCTTACCAATGTCTCAATAGTAACTCAAAAAATGAAAATTTTTCAGTTATGCCGTTTTACGGCAATTATATATATATATATATATATATATATATATATATATATATATATATATATATATATATATATATATATATATATATATATATATATATATATATATATATATATATATATATATATATATAAATATATATATATATATTTTTAAAATTTCCTTACCTGCTTTACTTTTGTCCAATATATATATATATATATATATATATATATATATATATATATATATATATATATATACTATATATATATATATATATATATATATATATATATATATCAAAATTACTTTATGCAAATAAAAACCTCGACTAAATTAATGCTCCTTCTGAAAAAGGTAATCTCTTCGGTCTCTTCTTTTCATCTAATTCCACCCTTTATGACTCCGACAACCACCATCCCACTCCTCCTCTCAGGTGTCCCATGGCTCCACCTGTGATTACACATGTTAAGGTGCCTAAGATTCTGAGATTTTTGAACTTTAGGAAGGGTAGGTATCCCGGACGACATTCTTCCTCGTGTTCTGTGGGAGTGTGCCTCCAAGCTGGCGCCTGTCCTTGTTCCTCTCTACTGTCCATGCCTTAATTCTAACACACTTTCAGTGCTGGATCCCGAAGAATGATCGCCGTTCTGATCCTTCTAACTATCAACCTATAGTTCTCACTTGTGTTCTGTCTAAAATCTTTGAAACTCTCATTTCCTCCTTTCAGATCACCAGTATTGCTTTCCACGTTCGAGGTCAACTGGTGACATTCTTTCCTATCTCACCGATTTATGGTCTTCTGCCCTAAGGAACTATGGGGAGCCATGTGTGGTGGCACTTATCCAAAGCCTCTGACCGGGTATGGCATGCGTCACTACTCTAAGATTCCTTCCTTTGTGTTTCCTATTCTTTGCTCACTTTTGCCTAGTTTTCTCTAAGATCGTTCTATATCGGCACTTGTTGATAGAACAACCTCTTCTTCGTTCCCTGTTAACTGTGGTGTTCCGCAAGGTTCTGTTTAATCTCCCAACTTTATTCTTGCTATTCATTAACGATCTTCTTAGCTGCTCATTTAACTCTATTCATCCTTACGCCGATGACAACTCTCCATTCTTCCACTTATTTCAAATCTGCTCCCTCTTTCGCTTCTAGAGTCGTTTCTCGTCTTCAGCTTTCCATTCTATTTTTGCTGATCTGGATGGGATTTCCCGGTGTAGTCACCTCAACCTCGTGAAGTTCAACTCTTTAAAAACTCAACTTCTTAACATCTCCCTCTCACAAACGCCTCCCAACTTTATATCTTCTCCCGGCTCACCTGTGAACAACAAACATTCTTGGTCTGAGCATAAACAATAAACCCTCTTGGAAACCTCACATCACAATGGTTGCTAAGATGGCCTCAAAAAAGCTGGGAGCTCTGTTCAGGTTGCTGGAATTTTTTTCTTCTGAATAGTTACTCCCAATAATATAAGGGTCTTATCCGCCCTTGTATGGAGTACCGTTTCCACATTTGGGGGGCTCCAGTTCCGCCCTTCTTTTGAAAAAGAGTCTAGTTTAAAGCTAGAAGATTAATAAACTGTCCCCTGCTTTCTACCTCCCTTGACCCTCTATCTCTGCGACGTGAAGGTACTACAACGACCGGTGCTCTAGATAGTTGACCTCTCGTATTCAACCACCATTGCGTCACACTCGTAGCACAAGGGGTGCCCTACTTTCTCACGAATTCTGTGTGAATATTGGGAACTCCAGGCCTGTTCGTTGTGGTACCTCCTCCTTTCCAGCCACTTCTCTTCTGTGGAACTCTCTGCCTTCATCCGTTTTTCCTGCTGTATTTAATCTCCCTCTCTCTTCAATTCATCTGTACGCTGTCACCTCAGGGATTTACGTTAGACTTGGAATTGGGTGGGGTTTTCCCTTTAATAAATAAGCTTTTTTTATTATTATTTTATTATGCCCCCTCCTTAAAAAGGGTTCTGCCCGTGAGTGGTGGTTTTATATATATATATATATATATATATATATATATATATATATATATATATATATATATATATATAATATATATATATATATATATATATATATATATATATATGTTATGTTGTTATATATATATATATATATATATATATATATTATAGCATAGCAGTTAGCATATATATATATATATATATATATATATATATTAATGTGATGTATATATATATATATATATATATATATATATATATATATATATATATATATATATATATATATATATATATATATATATATATAAAATTGAGAAAAGAAAATTATCCAATTGCCGGTCAAGATAGCTGCTCAAAAATAGAACTTTATAAATAATAATAATAATAATAATAATAATAATAATAATAATAATAATAATAATAATAATAATAATAATAATAATAATAATATCACAAATGGGAAGGGAAATTTTTTTCCATTTAAATTCCCTTAACTGTTAAAAACTTGATAGAACTTTTAATACAGTTGAAATGCATAAGAAGTAGAGCCATCTCTATAGCTTGGATCATCGGTTACTTTAGTTCTGCACATGGGACAAGTTCTTTCCCTGTCGAACCACCGGGCCACACACTGTTCACAAAAGATATGTTTACACTGAAGCATCGTCGGTATGACGAAATCATCTTGACATATCGGGCAAAGACTTCCGGTATCTTTTAACTCTTCTTTAGAAGGAACGCTACCATATTTCTGCAGTCAAAGAAAAAAAAATACATTCGTTTAATAATAGCGTACTAAATAAAGCTTCATAAAGCTTTTAATTCTACATATAATAATAATAATAATAATAATCATAATAATAATAATAATAATAATAATAATAATAATAATAATAATAATAATAATAATAATAATAATTGTTTGCTTGGAAAACAAATCACTCCAGATGAGATTTTTAATAAGAATAACGAATATAATATATTTACAAACTCCTTATATCGATGCTTATATACGTTTCGCCGACTCCGCATGTTAAGCTCCATTTTGATGACGTTTAGACTCTTCTTTAATATCACATGCCTTCCTGATCGATCAATCTTTGATTCTCGATCACACATAAATCTTCCTCAAATCCTGAAGGTGCCTCGCAATTCCATCCACCTCCAATTTCTTGTCGGACAGCAAGCCTGTTATCCTCCCTACATCCCACTTTGTTGTACATCTTGCCCCATTCGGCTTCACCCACACATCTTCTCCCACTTAGAATTTACTTGCCCCCTCTCATCTCTCGACGGCCCTCCACCATCTTTCTCCGGATGTCTCCATTCGTAATTGTATTTCTTTTTCCATCAATCTTTATACACACAATTCCCATTACTTTCAACTTTCCTTCCGTCAAACGCAACTATTTTCTCTCCTCTTCCTACATCGCTGCTAACTATCGACTTCGTGCAGCCAGAATCCACTGCACCTAACACTCGTTTACAGTTCAACTTTATTTCTTTCAGAGGAATGTCGGCCCATGAAGTCAGAAGGCTGATTTCGACGCAGCAGTTCTTAATTTTCATTTCCTTGCTTAGTGTCCTTTTCCACCACATTTGAAGCAAGTTAGATATGTTGTTCGACCCATCCTGCATTCTCTCCTAAAGTAAGGTCCTCCACACGAGTACCATTCAATATGTTTTCCTTTTTCTTTTCTCCACTCCGCGTTCCCGCCGAAGATCTCCATTTTATTTGACGTTGCAATTGCTCTCGCTCTCCATAGAATTTCTTCCATTTCGCACTCCTCTACATTCACCATTTCACGAATTTCCCTTCCAGAGTTCTCTGACAACCCGTTTACTAGAGCCCGCTTTACGATTACCTTGCCGCTCAATCCCGCACATCATGCCTATCTTCTTATGTCGGTGGCATAACATCCATTGACTCTCCCAGCCACCTCTTTCACAAATTTTTTTAAAAGCCACAAACGGGTTTTCGACAAAAACTTTCCTTAATTTTTCCTTTATCTTTTCTGACTGGTTTTTCTCCTCCTCACTCATCTCGAGGAAGACTGCTAGCGCCTCTCCTTCAAGCAGCATTGACAGTACGAGTTCCTCTTAATCTTTTGAGACTTAACAACCATCTCAACTTTCAGGAGTCATGACTCCAGGCCTCCTTCTCCAGACTCCGCATGTGAAGCTCTATTTTGGCAATCTTTAGACTCTCTTTAATACCACAATAATAATAAATTTTTTTTTTTTGAGGATGTGTACAGGGACCACCACTGCATGCAAAAAAAGAGCGGCTATATCGTGACAGAAGAACTAACAACAAAGGACGTCCTTACACAGAACAAGAAAAATAAGCGGCATCAAGAGGGATATATTTGATAAAGGATGTTCAGCTCATGGAGGAACGCAAAAACTTTGTCACTTCAAAAATAGGGGGGGGGGGAGTCAGATAAAATATGAGCAAGGCGATTCCGGAGAGGAATGGTAAGTATGTCAGGGAAGAACTGGAGTCGGATGGCTGAAATTGCGTAACCACCACCAAATATATGGGTGATAGTAAGAGGACCACACAAAGAACAAAACGGACAGGATCGGGGGTTTTATCTCACCATGTGAAAGCCATGCGTGAGATTGGTGTGTATAATTCGTAAACGGGCGAGAATCACCTCATGGCGGTGACTCCGATTACAAGAGGACACGGCAAGTGACCTAAAAGAGGTTTAACATTCCTCAGCTTGGCTCCACGAGAATCCTATGCCCAACATGTCTCCCAGCAGGAGAGGAAATCCTGACGGATACACGTAAAAATCCGTTGCAGGGAGGGGTCCCAACAGTATATTCAGGGAAAGAAATAGTCTGCTAGTTACCCAGTCGGTGACAGCACGTCTGGATTCTGTTTCAGCTCTCTCGTTCCCCGGAACACCCACATGGGAAGGGACCCAACAGAATGCAATGCCCCTACCATTCAATTGAACAGAGCTGATGAACTTTTGGACAGAAGAAACCAAAGGATTTCTTGTTGACCGGTCGAGCAGTGCCAAGAGAGCGCCTCTAGAGTTCGAGAAGATTGTATAATGATATCCGAGTGGTAGGTTGCTATATCTGCCAACAGCCAAAACTAATGCTATCATCTCAGCTAAGAATATATACGTATAGGTCGGAAGGGTGTGGGAAATAGCGAGATCTGGTAGTATAGCCAAGGCTCTCACTCCGCCTCACGATTTGGAGCCATCAGTGTGGTCAGGTGTTGAGTCATTATGGATCTCTTTATGAGACAAAGGAACCCCCCTCAACGTCGCCGGATGTGCATCAGCCTCGGAGGACTGTATCTCGAAACAGACAGTGGGGAGGGGGGGGGAAGATAAATCCATTTCGCATGAACGTTGTCGAAATTGTAGTGCAAAACTGATTGAAAAGGAAGGCCAAGGAAATTAAAAATAGGATTCACAACACCAGCAAATGACCAATATGAAGAAATGTGGAAGAACATCTCTATTAAGGGTGACAAGGCTGAGGAAGCAGGGACCTAAATACGAAGGAATAAAGAGCACATAAGCTGCTCTCTTCGCAAAGACAAGGGCATTATCCCAGTCTCCACTTAGGCGATGATCGAAATGCACATGTTGCAATGCGCAGACCCCCATTTTTTAATAGGGTCAGGGAGGAGAAGATGCGAATGGAAGGTCTGCCCATAGATGGCACAACCATAATACAATTTAGCCCTCCCGAGCATGATGTAGAGGTGCAACACAGTCTTTCTGTCCTCACCCCACGTTTTAAGAGGTGAGGTGCAGTAAGAGGTCAAGCGATTGGCGGCAACTAATTTTAAGATGATTAATATGAGGAAAGCATGTAAGGCAATCATCAAGCAACAAACCCATAAACCTCACCGTCGGTTCCACTTGGATGGGGGAACCACACAGGTGGAGTAAAGGTGACTGTATTCGTCATTCCGCGACGGAGGTTTCTCCGGAAAAGCATCGCTTTCGTTTTGGAAGTGGAGAATTTGAATCCACGAGCGCTGCACCAGAACATGGCCCTGTCGATGGCCAGTTGAAGCTGGCGCTCCATGCAAGGGAGTTTAGCAACAGTGACATACATTGCATGATCATCTACATGGGGTGAGCAACGGACTGGGTTGGGGATGGCATCGATAACTCCGTTAAAACCTATTGCGAAAACAAATACACTCAATACGCTACCTTGCGGAATCCTTTCTTCCATGACAAAATGCCTGGAAAGTGGTGACGCACCGGACCTGGAATGAACCATCAGACATCATAGTTTGAAGGAAGAGAGGAAGTTAACCCCCGGAGGCTCAGGGAGTGAAGGTTTCGCAGAACCCTCACCCCTCCGTGTGGAATCAGATCAAAGAAAACGGCCAGGGTCAATTTATGAGAAACGAGAGACTCGCGTACATCATGGTCCAAACGAAGGAGAGGATCCTGAGTAGAGCGATAACAAAAACCAAATTAATGGTCAGAAAATGCGTGTAGCTGCCCCAATGTAGGAACAAGACGGGAAGCCATCATTATCTCAATCAACTTGCATGTGTTGCAAGTTAAGGAGATGGGTCGATGGTTGTCCGCAGAAGTTGGGTCCTTCCCAGGTTTAGGAATTGGGACAATATAAGCTGTCAACCACCCAGGATGGAAGACATCCTCCACCCAGATTCTGTTATACAAGCTGAGGAGAAAAGCCGAGGCCGATGGATGAATATGCCTCAACATCTGGAAGGAAATGCCTTCAGGACCAGGAGCACCGTCCTTACAGAGCTTTAATGCCTCCTGAAATTCCACCCTTGTAAAAAGTTTGTTATAAAAACGGGTCCTCTCCAGCGGAAACTGAAACGTAAGGAGGTGTTTGCTTGTAAACGATCCGATCGGAAAGGTTCTGATATTTGATATGCTGGAGCAGGAAGCAAGGTTAAAAACCAGCTCATCAGCAACAATCCCCGGAGCAGAGATAACATCAGAGGGTTGTGGTCCATGTGCAAGGAGTATAAGTGGACCCCTATGGTGCTTCCGAGAGATTTTAGGCACAACCTTATATACAGAAGACAAAGGCGTGGAAGAATTTACGGCAGAGACGTAGTTACGGAAAAATTGTTTTCTCGAGCGTCGGTTGATACACCTGGAACGGGCTGTTGCAGCTTTAAAAAGAATCAAGTTGGACGGAGAGGGAGTCTGTTTGTACAAAGGTACAATTTACGCTTTTCACTATATGAGCCCGAGCACAATCTGTGTTCCACAAAGGAGACGGTGATATACGGTTCCTAGTAGGACGCGGGATATGGTCGACCGCCACCGTGAGGATTGTGTCCTGAAAGAATATGAATGCGAATGCGGGAGACGGAAAAAGGTTTGTGGCAGGAAGGACCGGAATGTAAGTAGCTTGATAGAAGGAAGATTAATCCGCTCTATCATACCGACAGCTAGAATATGGTTGTTGCTGCAAGCTAGGACCGAAGGATGGTAGGACGATCGGATAATGGTCTCTTCCCAAGAGGAAAGGTGACCTTTCTCACTCGAAACGATCGATGGATGAAATCGATCACAAGGAGATGTCAACACAGGAAGTACCCGTGTCAAAACGTTCAAACGTTGGAAGTCCTGTATTTAGACATCCCAGAGAGAATTCCTCCAGGATTCCAAGTATCCAATCGGCATTGGGAGATGCTATAGTGTCACCCCACAATGGGTGGCGGAGGTTAAAATCACCGAGGACTAACATGGGCTTCGGCAAACTTCTGAACAAAGTTCGAAGGGTCTCGCATCAATCGGAATCTCGAATCCAGGAGGAAGAGGAAAGTCATACAGAAGGGAGAGGGGACCCCCCTGTTTGGAACAGGAGAGTCTCTAGGCTTTCAAAGGAATGCCGTCACTGAAGAACGAGCTAAACCACCTTCAACGTCAGAATGTTTCCTAACACCTGGACAGGGGTTCGGTAACTCAGCAGACTGAGAGGAGTTCCCCACCTTTTCAGCAGTACCCCTATCAATACCGGTAGAAATCGATGAAGCAGACTCCAACCAAGAACATGGACAGTCGTTAGGACCGGGAGATTCCGGAGACCTGGCAAGTGATTGATGGGCAGCGTTGGAAATCTCAGGGAAATCCCACAGCACAGGACCAAAAACCGCAGCAGGAGATGGGCCTGAACAAGAGTCTGGGGCCGAAGGTCCGTCCCTCCCAACTCCAACAGTACTCACTCTCCGTTGAATGCTCCGTGGAGCAGAGCCACTTCCTACCTCTGGACGGCCATGGTGTTGGATTGTTTTTCCCATAACCACGGCCATGGTGACGGATGGTTTTTCCCATAACCACAGCCGAAGTTTTGCTGAAAGATCGTAACGTCAACACGAGGGCATTCCGCCGTTGGAGATTCATCGGAAGAGTCCATAGTGGCTTCCGAGTAGGTTTCAGACTCACTAGAGTATAACTGAAGCGAGTCAGTCTTGGGCTGAGTGTGGAAAGGCAGCGTAGAAGGTGTAGGAGTGGAATAACTATTCTTCTTACGTTCGCAGGGGTGGTGGGCAGAGCGGCGAGCACGTTTAGGCCCAAGTGAACAAGATTCCTTACTCTGAAGGCGTCAGTTTCTTTCAAGAAGTCCGTAACACGATAATGAAAAGAATACGGACGTCTGGGTGGAGAAGACCCACCTTTAGATGGGCGAACAGGACCAAGAGACGGTACGTCGTGATGCTTCCCAGGGGAAAGAGAAGCTGGACGCTTCCGAGAGATGGTGTAATGGGGTCAGAGGTCACACATGGATGTTGGTCGACGACCATAGAAGAGATACCCTCCAGAGGTGAAGAGGATAGAGTACGAAAAGTATCCACTACAGGCGGGGCGTGAATCTCCGCAATGTGAACCTCATGGGATAAAGAATTGTTCTTCGGCGATGAAAGTCGAGTGGATGTACGGATCATTGTAGGAGAGTTGGGAGGACAGTTATTTTGAACCGGAATTTCAATTCCAGAAGGTGTCTCAGAAACTGGAACACCAGTTGGAAGGAAAGAATGGGATATTCGAGAAGTGTCCAAACTCGGCACATGGGAGCGGGGGTCACTGCTAGAGGGAACTGCCGATGGAACAGTCGTAGCCTTAGCAAAAGAAAGAGGAAGATGGTATAACTTCTCCTTTGCTCGGCGTGTGGCCTCACGGCGATCCAACTTAAGAAGAGCGCATTGTTCCAGGATTTCCTTCTCCAAGATGAAGAATGGGCAGTGGATGGAAGAAGCCGGATGAGGACCCTTGCAATTTGGACAACAAGGAGGATTATCGCAGGCGGAGTGGAGAGAACTTCCACAACGCGAACAGGTGGTCTGAGAAGATCTACAATACTTCAGGGGGTGTCCAAAATTGTGGCACTTAAAACACCTCCTCGGGAAGGGGACGTAAGTTCGAATAGAGTGCATGGTAAAACCAAGTTTTACCTTTGTTGGAAGGAAAGGCACAGAGAACGTAAGTAAAAGACGAGGGTTAGGCACAGAGGGGTTCTCCTTGTGAGGAGAGACTGACAATGGTGACTGACACATGTCGTTTTTGGAAATGGGCCAATATATCGTCTGTAGTGTCCGAACGAAACTCCAGAGCGTATATTGTACCTTTGGAGGTGTTGCGGACATCGTCCGGTTTGGAGATAATCGGGACCTCCCCAGAAACGATAGAGAAGTTAAAATTTGACTGTGTGTTCTGAAGGGTGCACGAACCAAGTTGGAACCGTTCCTCATCGGGGTCGCCTGTACCTCAGTCGATCGGAGAACTGCCTCCAATGCGTCATTGAGGACAAGATGGCCTACCCTAGTCAATGGACGTGCCGTGGTGGAATACAGATAAAAATAAAGGGGTCTCCTGGGAAGTCTGGTTTGACAATCGAATCATCGGGTTGGGCGTTCAGGCCAAAACAGCCCCCGCTGGTCGAGAAAGGGTAGTCCCAGTAACAAAAACGTTTTATGGTTCTAAAGGGCTGGTGAGAAAAGACCTCAAACCAAAAATTTCATCAACAATGGGGTGGAAACCCCTGTTGTACTCTAGACTGGAAGCAGCCAGGAAGAGGTCTAGATGGGAGACCGACTGATGGTGAGTTTCGTTTTTCTTTAAAGGTTTTTTATTTTTATTTTTACATTAAAGACCACTCCAAAAAATACATCTGCATTGCAATAGATGAACACAAATATAATAATACCAATGATGAATATAAAAACTAGAATATATTCTGGGAACGTAACCGCCGAAACCGAGCCCCCACACGCCCAGAGCATAATACCTCCCTCCTAGAAACCCAACCCCGTAGGGCGGCCATGGGTGTGGTCTCGGAAAATCCTTCCGGAACTCCGCATCCGGTCCCTAAGATGGGAAAATGCTAGCCGTGCACCACATGGATAAGACGCGGAGCCCCAAGATTGTATACACTAAAGTGCGGGACAGCCTCCTCAGCGGTTAGGCAAGGTGCAGGTCCCCAATAATAGGTAGCCCGAAGAAAGGCAAGAACAACCGGTTTTTGAACTGTACCCTCACCCACGGGGGAAGGAGGGCAAGATGGGCACAAGATGGGAACAGAGACAACGGCTCGATATCCACCAGGATTCAGGAGGAAATTGGGGAGACTCTCAAAAGAGAGACCAGGAATACGTACGTACAGATAAAGGAGGAGATGGGAGACAAACTAGTGAAGGGACAGGTAGTAAGAACGGGAGACAAATTATAATACTAATAAAAAAAAATAATAATCAAAATAATAACGACAATAAAAATAAAGAAAAATCAAGAACAAGAATAATAATCATAATGAGAAAAGGAACAACAATGATAATAATAATAATAAAAAAAAAGATATATTAATAATAATAATAGAGAACAAAAGGGAAAAGTAGGACAACTACGAAACTAAAGAGGGGGAAAAAACAAACAAAAACAGAAACGTAAATCTTCGCAGATACAATTTGAAAAAGGTATCTGCCCCCCCACCACGACAAGGTGGCTACGTTAATGGGGGGGGGGGGGAAAGATATAGATAATTATAAAAATAATAATAATAATAATAATAATAATAATAATACCTTTAATACTAATTCATACACAACATTCTTAAATTTAAGAATGTAGACTTAAAGTTCTTCTTAAATTTAAGGATTTATGTGGTATGTGACAATGTATTTAATACACGTCCATCATTTCCGTAATTAGAATGAACATATAATATATTTGTACATTATTTCAAATTTTATAAATAATTATCAATGACAAAGTACTCCAATAAAAGTTTCTTCTAACTCTCACAGTACTTACCGAATATTGAAGCAATCTCTTCAATACGCTATGAAAATTCTTTAACCTATAAATAATATCCGGCCCTTTACATAGTAAATAAAGTGCCGATAAGAACACGCCAAAACCTTTCTCAACCCCTGTGTAGTTGTCCATCAAATACGATAACCATGGCTGAATTGGGGCCAATGATCGATAGAGCTGCGACGTGTATTCGAAAGTGGCATAGAGATTACCCTATAAAAAAAATATTACATACATAAACGTCAATTTAATTTCCATAAGAAATTGAATATATATATATATATATATATAATATATATATATATATATATATATATATATATATATATATATATATATATATATATATATATATATATATATATATATATATATAGTTATATATCCCCTAACATATATATTTTGTTACATATATTATTATATATTCGATATATATAAATTTATATATATAGTATATATATATAGCAATATATAGTATATATATATATATATATATATATAAGAATGTTATCAGTGAGTGGTAGAATGAAGAGGTGATGCAAGCGGCTAAAAGTAAAAAAGAAACGTGGTTGAATGTACTAAAAACCAATGATGAGGTTTCAAAAGAAAGATGTTTGGAATTATATAAGGAGGAAAAAAGGAATACTAAAATAAAGAGGTTGGGAGGAGGACGAATGGGGACTTACAATGGAATAGGAAGCTCTTCTGGAAGGAAGCGCGTAAGGTTAAGCATAAGAATATGGGGAATCTGCTTAGAATAATGAATAGGGAAGGTGCTTTCGTAACTGCTGAAATGAATGCGAGGGGAGTGTGTAAGGAACACTTCGAAAATCTGCATACCATTGGCAGTAATGAAGAGGTGATAGTGAATATGTGTGTGGGTTTGATGGTGCAAGAAGGAAGAGGTATTTTGGGGATGAGGTCATTAGTAAAGAGGAGGTAATGGGTAGAGTGAGAAAGTTGAAGAATGGTAAATATGCAGGTATAGATGAAATTACTGGTGAAATAATCAAGAACGGAGGAGAGATGGTGATTGATTGGATTTGGAAGTTGTGTAGCAAAGCGTTTATGGAGGGTATAATTCCGAGAGATTGGAGGAGAGTAGTAGTAGTAGTACCCTTATATAAGGGTAGCTGTAGGAATTATAAGAGAATTAGTTTATTGAGAATTATAGGGAAGGTATTTTATAGGTGCTGGTATTTTGGTCGAAAGAGTGCGTCGAGTGACTGAAGGACTGATTGGTGAAGAACAAGGTGCGTTTAGAAGTGGTAGAAGATGTGTGGACCAAATCTTTACATTGAAACAAATGATTGAGAAAATGAGAGAAGAAAAAGAATAAATTGTATTTAGGTTTTATGGATCTAAACAGGCGTATGATAGGATTAATAGGGAAGCTCTATGGCAGGTGTTAGTGACATATGGTGTTAGAGGTAGGCTTTTGAATGGAATCAAAAGTGTGTATGACGATAGTGAAGCGTGTGTAAGAATAAATGGAGTTGAAAGTGATTGGTTTAATATTAATAGAGAAGTGAGGGAGGGATGTCTTATGTCTCCTTAGTTATTCAATTTGTATATGGATGGGGTGATGAAAGAATTAGAGGTGGGGGTGGCAGGGGATGGTGTTAGAATGATGGAGAATGGAAGAGATTGGATGGTGCCATACCTATTATATGAGGATGATTTGATTTTGTGTGACAAATCTGAAAAGTTTGAGAGGATTGATAGAGAGATGTGCCAGGGTGTGTAAAAGGAGGGGGTTTGAAAGAAAACTTAAATAAGAGTAAGGTTATGGTTGAGTGAGGACAATCCTCGGTGTTAAGTTATGTTGGATGGTGAGCAACTGGAACAATTATCCGAGTTAAAATAATTAGGATATATGTTGGATGAAAAGGGAACAGATGAGATAGAATATAGTAGGAAAGCTGTGAATGGGAGGAAGGTGGCTGGAGCAATTAAATCCTTGGTGGATGTAAAGGGACTAAGTCTTGAGTGCGCTAGGGTCTTACATGAGGGTATGTTGTTACCTGTATTAATGTATAGTAGTAAAACTATGGTCTGGAATAAGAGGTATAATCTAAAGTACAATGTGTTCAGATGGACAATCTTAGGGGTGTGCTAGGTGTTAGAAGAATTGATAAAATGAGAAATGAACGCATTAGGGAGTTGTGTGGTGTGAAGAAAGGAGTAAATGAGAATAAATGAAAGTACATGAAGATGGTTTGGTCAAGTGGAAAGGATGGATGATAGTCGGTTGGTTATGGGGATGTATAGCGGCGAGTGTGCTGGGAATCGACCGACTGGGAGACTGAAGAAAAAATAGATTGAGTCAGTTAAGGAATGCCTGGAGGAGAGAAATGTGAGTTTGGCAGAGGCGAGAAGAAAGGTGCATAATAGGAGTAAATGGCGGGGTTTTGTGAGGGAGTATGGTTGTGGCCCACCTGGGCCAAGAGATGAACCCGACATTGACCAGATGCCTTAGTGAGGGTCCGGCGCGGTCTCGTAAAGTTCTAGGGTGGATTTTTCTGATCTGACTGAGCCGAGTTCTCACTAAAAGGTATAAACGGGGCGGTAAGGCTGGGTTTTCTTTTCTATTTGCGTCATATTCTTCTACTACTTTTCTGTTTCCAGTGCATGTATCGCACCTTACCCCCAGTCTTGGGGAGAGAAGGTATATATATATAAATATATATATATATATATATATATTTAGTATATATATATCTGGAGATAGTAGGTATATATATATATATATATATATATATATATATATATATATATATATATATATATATATATATATATATATATATATCATTGATGATGATATATAAATATTCTAAAATATTTTAATATTTCATTCCTTACAAAATCCTTTTCTCTTATTTCCTTGCATTCGATTCAATAATAATAATAATAATAATAATAATAATAATAATAATAATAATAATAATAATAATAATAATAATAATAATAATTCTTACTCTGTATCTGTAAGACAATAAACAATTAGGTAGCATTGCACAGATTCCTTTCAAAAAAATTGTAGAGAGTTTAAGTACAAGATCTGTGATAACCACAACCCACAACAGCTCTCCTAAACTTGAAAAAGTACTCTCCGATGGTAGAAGTAAAGCACTGAAATAATAATATAATAATAATAATAATAATAATAATAATAATAATAAAAAAAATAATAATAATAATAATAATAATAATAATAATAATAATAATAATAATAATAATAATAATAATAATAATAATAATAATAATAATAATAATAATAATAGTATAGTGGTGAGTGTGTTGGGAACCGACCGGCTGGGAGACCGAAGAGAAAGTGGATTGAGTAGTAAAGGAACGTTTGCAGGAGAGAAATGTGAGTTTGGCAGAGGCGAGAAGAAAGGTGCATGATAGGAGAGAATGGCGGGGTGTTGTAAGGGGGTATGGTTGTGGCCCACCTGGGCCAGGGGATGAACCCTACACTTGACGATTTACCATAGTGAGATCCGTCGTGGTCCTGTGAAGCTCTAGGGTGGATTTCTCTTTCTGACTGCGAAGCAGTTCTACTACCATTTTGGTACAGAGGGGGCGGCACAGCTTTCTTTTCTTGGACTTTTGCCATATTCTTCTACTGCTTTCCTTTTCCGATGCTTGTCACGCACCTTACTCCCAGTCTTGGGAACAAAAAGGAAGATGAAGAAAGAAGAGAGAGAATAATAATAATATTTATTATTAGTTTAAAAACTAGAAAATAAAAATTGTTAAAATATAAAATCAGTAAAAAAAAAATATTTGAATTATAATTAAGTAAATACTCAAGGTATATAGCCATGGTAGATATTATGGTATTTATAAATGTTTGGTAGGGTATGTAAAAGGTGGGGGTTTGAAAATAAATGTAAATAAGAGTAAGTTGATGCAAGTGGGTGATGAGAATCCGCAGTGTGAAATCATGTTGAAGGATGAGCAATTGGAACAAGTATTTGAGTTTAAATATTTAGGATTTATGTTGGATGAAAGGGGAATGTATGATGCATAGCGTAGTAGGAAAGTTGTGAATGGTAGGAATGTAGCTGGTACAATTAAATCCTTGTTCGATACAAATGGACTAAGTCTTGAGTGTGCTAGTGTTTTGCATGAGGGTATGTTATTACCGGTGTCAATGTATAGTAGTGAAACTATGGTGTGGAGTAAGAGGTATATATATATAGATGAACAATCTTAGTGGGGTGTTAGGTGTGACAAGAATTGATAAAATGAAGAATGAACATGTTATGGAGTTGTGTGGTGTAAGAAAGGAGTAAATGAGAAAATAAACGAAAGTAGATGGTTTGGTCATATGGAAAGGATGGATGATATAATAGTCAGTTTATTAAGCGGATGTACATTGATGAGTGTGCTGGGAATCGACTGGCTGGAAGAGCAAAGAAAAAGTTGATTGAGTCAGTAAAGGAATGTCTGAAGAAAAGGAATAAGAGTTTGGCAGAGGCTAGAAGAAAGGTACAAAATAGGAGAGACTGGTGGAGTTTTGTGAAGGGGTATGGTTGTGGTTCTGGCTCAAGGGATAAACCTTTTATTGACGATAAAACAGTGAGGGATTGTCGCTGTCTTATAAAGCCCTAGGTTAAATTTTTTGACTGCGACGAGCTTTAACTTAAAGATATGTATGGAAGGGATGGTAGGAGGGAGACGGGGGGGCTTTCCTTTCGACTTACGGCACGTTCAACTACTACTTTTTTTGTTTCCAGTGTATGGTGAGGTGCTCAAATCCAATCCGGGTAAAAGAGGTAGATAATGATGATGATGATAAATGTTTCAGGGTACTTATAAGAGCAAGAGCACTTTAAAATTTCTTTTCAACTTTACACACTTCCTTATTACTCATAATTGCAAATATAAACAATACCATAAACACATGCCTTATTTTAATTTATTAAACCTTATAAATACTTTCATTTTAAAAAAAAAAACATTAAATCTCATCTACTATTTCATACCATTAAAAATATAGTTCATTGATGCAAACCAAACTACTACAATGAAATATGGGTTTAGGACAACGGACTATAATTCATTGAATCAAATAATTTACTAATATGCAGAATTCATTAAGATATACAACCTAATCTATCTAAATAAATATGTATATCGGGAAAATTGTGCCTCATGGTCAATTGTATATTTAGGTGAATTGTTGCCAACATTTATGCCAGCTGCCAGAAAACATACCTATAATACAAATTGGAAGATGCTCGGTGATAAAATGTGTAAATGCTCAAGGGTATAGTAAGTAATGTTAGTATATGAGCTAACATTAGCCTCTTAGATCTTCTTTCATGGTAGGAAATGGATAACTTTATAATTTTATTGCTAAAAATGAACCCAAGGAAAAATAAGACGATCACGAACAAACCTGAAAAATTATATATATATATATCATATATATATATATATATCATATATATATGATTAGTTAGGAAAGTATATCAAAAATATAAGACGATATATATATGTGTATATATATATAGTATATATATATATATATATATATATATATATATATATATACTTCTTTTTAATTATTATCTTCCTCCTAAACCAAATTAGGTGAGGTGCATAGCATGAACCTGAACAGAAAATTAGAACTTTACGCACGTTGAAAAGAAAGCCTCCCTTTTAAAGTCCCTTTTATACCCCCAGTGAGAACTCATCGCAATCAGAAAAATCCACCCTGAGGCTTCATGAGACCGCGACGAACCCTCATTGTGGTATCTCGTCAACGTAGGGTTCATCACCTGGGCAAAGCCCACAACCATAAACTCCCTCACAAAACCCGGCCATTCACTCCAATTAAGTACTTTTCTTCACGCCTCTGCAAAACTCACATTCCTCTCCTTCAGGCATTCCTTTACTGACTCAAACTACTCTTTCTTCAGTCTCCCAGCCAGTCAATTCCCAGCAAACTCACCACTATATATCCGCTTAACCAACTGACTATCATCCATCCTTTCCATATGATTAAACCATCTCAATGTACTTTCGTTTATTCTCTCGTTTACACCCTTCTTTTCACCACACCAACACCCTAATGCGTTCATTCTTCATTTTATCAATTCTTTTCACACCTAACACGTCCCTAAGATTGTCCAACTGAACACTTTATACCTTAGATCTATACCTCTTATTCCACACTAATAATTTCACTACCGTAAATTAACACAGGTAACAACATATCCTCAAGCAAAACCCTAGCACACTCAAGACTTAGTCCTTTCACATCAACCAAGGATTTAATTGCACCAGCAACCTTCCTACCATTCACAGCTTTCCTACTACACTGTGCATCATCTGCTCCCATTTCATCCAACATATATCCTAAATGTTTAAACTCAGATACTTGTTCCAGTTGCTTAACATCTAACACGACTTCACACCGTGGACTCTCCTCATTCACTACCATAACCTTACTCTTATATATATTTACTTTCAAACTCCTCCTTTTATACACTCTGCCAAAACCCCTCTACCAATCCTCTCAAACTTTCTTCAGATTCATCACATAAAACCAAATCATTCGCAAACAATAAGCATGGAACCCTCCACTTTCTTCCACCACTCTAACACCTTCCTCTGCCACACCCACCTCTAATTCTTTCATAATCCCATCCATATGCAAATTAAATAACCAAGGAGATATGACATACATCCATGTCTCCCTCTGCTATTAATACTAAACCAATCACGTTTGACTCCATTTATTTTGACACACGCTTCACTATAATCATATATACTTTTGATTTCATTCAGAAGCCAACCACCAACACTATATATCATTAACACCCACCACAGAGCTTCCCTATTAATCCTATCATATGCCTGTTCCAAATCCATAAAACCTAAATACGATTTATTCTTCTTCTCTCATTTTTTTCAATGTAAAAATTTGATCCACACATCCTCTACCACTTCTAAATGCACCTTGTTCTTCACCAATCAGTCCTTCAGTCACTATATATATATATATATATGGTGCAGTTATATATACATATATATATATATATATATATATATAGTTATATATGGTATTGTTGATATATATAGCAAAGTATATATATATGGTTATATGTATATATATATATATGTATATATATAAAGGTTATATGTATATATATATATATATTATAGTGGCGTTATATATATATACAAGGTTAAGTATATATAGAGAGTTATATATATTATATATATATGTTATGTTGAAGAAAGGATATGGTGCTATATATATATATATATATATATATATATATATATATATATATATATATATATATATATATATGTATTAAAAATATATATATATATATATATATAAATATATATATATATATATATATATATATATATATATATATATATATATATATATATATATATATATATATATATATATATATATATATATATATATATATATATATATAAGTATTGATAACTAATATAGTTATTATTTTAGATACTGTGTGGAAGCCACAGTCATTAACAAAAAAAAAAAAAAACATGCACAAGTAAAATATTTTTACTTTCTTTATATATGTAAACAAAAATAAAAATTATAGAGAAGCAGTTCCCTTTAAATATAAGTAATAGTACTAAAATACAAAAGTTGCATCTGTAACATGTGTATCTGCTTTTCCTAAATGATAAAGAAAAAAAACTAATGCAGATGAACAAGGTAAGTATTAATTAGTTAACTTTTTTGTTCATGTAGACTTTATCTATTAATTTTCTCTGAGATAGTTCATTTAATATTACATTTATAATTTTATTAATTAATTATAATTATAATCACTATACATAAGACAAAATCTTAAAAAACTTACAAACAAAATTATCTTTAAGAACTTACTTGCAAATCTATCATAAACGAGTTTTGCAATTATAATCAAGAAAAATACACAATATTGCCAAACAACTTTCAAAAAGCTCCTTAACTCGGGATGTCTCTCCAATAAATCTGTTAACGAATCTCCATTAATACTGCAAAGATAAAAAAATAAAAAATTAAGTTCCAATAATAATTTTTTTTTTTTGAGGATGTGTACAGGGACAACCACTGCACGCAAAAAGAGCAGCTATACTGTGTCAGTAAAACTAACAACAGGGAAAGTCCCTACACAGAACGGTAATAATAATAATAATAATAATAATAATAATAATAATAATAATAATAATAATAATAATAATAATAATAATAATAATAATAATAATAATAATAATAATAATAATAATAATAATAATAATAATAATAATAACAAAGAACGTGTTTAAAATGTTCTTGTATGATCAATCAACAAATACAAAGTAAGAACATATCTTTAATTTGTCCTGAATAAAACTCAGCTTAGCTGATAGTACATACCTTATACTTTGCTCATTTTCATTTTGTGAAACTTCCCCAGAAGGGATTTCATTATCAATTGAAGAGTCTGAAGATTCATCATAAACATTTTCATTAATTTCTAAAATATTATCCCGGTTGTTATGAACTAATAATGGAGGATATCTTGGTCTCCTTTGATTTTCCCTTATACTGTTTGATTCAACATCAATTACAACATTTTCTGAATCTGGTGAAGAACTAGAACTAAAATTTTCACTATCCCTTGAACTTAAATGATTTGAGGCTCCTCGTCCAATGTGAACATTACCGGATGACCAAACACCCAGTGCATGGTGTCTTTCCCCAACTGGGGGGATACTAATGGGTTGGTTATTTTCTGTTAACAATCTGTAATATTAGAAATTAATAAAAAAATAAAATGAAACATTCCGATACAACTGGTGATATCTACTCAGTTAAGAACTAAGATATATACCAAACTATTTAATGATACAATTGTAAATTTCATATCCATCCTGGCTTAGAGAGTCAGAATAGTTAAGAAATAAGTATACTACAATATTACAAACAAAAGAGCAGATAACTAAAGAAACAAATTGTTACAAGATTCAGTTTAATAAATATATGAAATACCTTCTAGCATATACTCTTAAGGTTCTCTCACTGTTCTGAGAAACAAAGGGTGTTAAAGTAGTAAAAATGCTACGCCATCCATTTAAGCGATGTGATGACAGAGGTAAAACAAAACCAGGGTCACTTGATTGACCATTTACAGTTGATGGAAGTCTTGCACCATGACCAGCCATACTATAAATACTGTATACCCCTATTTAATAGACTAATAAAAATTAAAACAAATAACTATTTTTAATATATATATATTTTTTAATTAACTACTTATAAAATTATTCATCTTTATTCTTTTCACATCTTTTGATATGTATTTTGACAACCAAATCTAAAAAAAAAATTCAAAATTTTAATTAATTAATTAGCTAATATTTATTTTTTATAGTTCCTGTACTGGCACTAATTAATAATAATAATAATAATAATAATAATAATAATAATAATAATAATAATAATAATAATAATAATAATAATAATAATAATAATAAATCAGATTTCTTAGGTAGTTTAGTAAATTAACAATGTTCCCACAAATATTAAAGCTACGGTACTGTATATTAAGTGAGCTTAATAATCAATAGGAATTATAACTGATCAACTGAGCCCTGTGATATTGTAAAATATTTCAAAATGTTTAATTTACCTCTTAAAATACTCAAATTATATATATTATATATATATACTTAATAGTTGCATACCCACAACATAAACAGTAGTAATAAATACAACCCCTAAAATGTATTTTCCCCATGCTGGGATTGAATTAAGACATTAAGAATATAGAGACAGTAAGAGGTACATGGGCCTGTCGAGACTGTCCCCAGTCAACCCACTAACCAAACATCCTCATAACCATAAAGCACCCTAGGGCTTGTCAAATTACTGTAACAACAAATCCACCAATTTGGCTTTGTCAAAACTACTATATATATATGATACCCAACCATCCACATGCTTAGCCAATTTGGCTTAGTCAAAACTAATGATATATATATGATACCCAAACCATCCACATGCATTAATAACTAAGTTATGGTCACGCATGCAGTCTAACATTAATAACTACTGTAACTAAAAACTGTCAATTTGCCTCGTCTAAATATATTATATGATGCCCTAACCCATCCATATACCTATCCAACCCTTTCTTAAATGATGCAATCAAGTCACACCTCAACAACTCCTGTGGCACTATTCAAAATTTAATAACCCTATTACTGAATGCATTCTTTCTTCTTAATATTCTTATTCCCCTGGCCTCCCATCCGTGCTCTACTATGAAAAATTTATTGGTCTCTGTATTATCAATAGATGTAAATATTTTGTAGACTTGTATCATGTCCCCTCTGAGAAATCGCCTTTCTACAGAAAACATTCCTTCTTCAGCCTCTCTCTCATAGCTTTACCTCAAACCAAGAAATCATCCTTGTTGCCCTATGTTGCACCTTGCTCTAGCAAATCTAAGTCTCCTTAAATAAGGGGCTCAAACTTGTGCACAATACTCTATTACTGGCCTAACATAGCTATTATACAGTTTACTTATTACTTCCTTGCTCTTGTAAACAACATTGCGATTTATTATGCCCAGCATCTTATTAGCTTTATTTCTAGCCTAAATACTGATTAGCTACTTTCAAATTACTGTTTATAATCACACCTAAATCTTTTCTTGGTCCACAGAATCAGGCCAATGCATTCATATTAGAAGTTAAAACTTTTATTTGAGTAACCTAGGTGAAGAACCTTACACTTTTTACTATTAAAATTCATTTGCCACTTATCTGCTCACCCAAGAAGTTTATCAAGATCATTTTGAATCTTTATACATCCTTCACTATTCCTAACTGAGGTAGCCACTTTGGTATCATCTGCAAACTTAGAAACCTTTGCATTTAAGTCCCTGGTCAAAATCATTTATATATATACTAGGTATATGAGGGAACAATAGTGGCCCCAGCACTGAACCCATGTGGGGCACCACTCTTCACTATTTCCCATGATGATTTATTGCCATTTAGTTGTACACACTGTTTTCTATTTCGCAACCACTCTTTAATCCAACCATGTACCACTCCACCTATACCACATTGTAATAACTTCTTCATCAGCCTTATGTGGGGGAACCTTATCAAAAGCTTTGCTAAAGTCTAAATATACAATATCAACTGGATCTCCTCTGTCAATGCAGTCAGTAATGTATTCCATAAATTCTAAAAGGTTTGTCTGATATGACCTACCCTTTCTGAAACCGTGCTGGGAGAGTCATACAATACCTTATCTTCTAAATATTTCTCTATATGACCTTTCATTAACTTTTCCAGAATCTTTACAACCATAGCTAACTAGCCTATAATTTCCAAAATATTCCTTACTACCTTCTATAAATAGGCACAACATATGCTGTTTTCCAGTCATCTGGTACTCACCAAATATTCTAGATCGCTTAAAAACCAAATACCGTTTTTTTCACAACCCTACTCCCAGCATGGTTTCAGAAAGGGTAGGTCATGTCAGACAAACCTTTTAGAATTTATGGAATACATTACTGACTGCATTGACCGAGGAGATCCAGTTGATATTGTATATTTAGACTTTAGCAAAGCTTTTGATAAGGTTCCCCACATAAGGCTGATGAAAAAGTTATTGCAATGTGGTATAGGTGGAGTGGTACATGGTTGGATTAAAGAGTGGTTGCGAAATAGAAAACAGTGTGTACAACTAAATGGCAATAAATCATCATGGGAAATAGTGAAGAGTGGTGTCCCACAGGGTTCAGTGCTGGGGCCACTATTGTTCCTCATATAGCTATATAAATGATTTAGACCAGGGACTTAAATGCAAGGTTTCTAAGTTTGCAGATGATACCAAAGTGGCCACCACAGCTAGGAATAGTGAAGGATGTATAAAGATTCAAAATGATCTTGATAAACTTTTGGGTGGGCAGTGGAAAATGAATTTTAATAGTAAAAAGTGTAAGCTTCTTTCACCTAGGTTAGTCAAATAAAAGTTTTAACTACAAATATGAATGGGGATTGGCTTGAGTCTGTGGACAAAAAAAAAAAGATTTAGTCCGGTTATACAGTAATTTGAAAGTAGCTAATCAGTGTTTGGAAGCTAGAAATAAAGCTAATAAGATGCTGGGCATAATAAATCGCAATGTTGTTTACAAGAGCAAGGAAGTTATAAGTAAACTGTATAATAGCTATGTTAGGCCAGTAATAGAGTATTGTGCACAAGTTTGGGCCCCTTATTTAAAGAAAGACTTAGATATGCTAGAGAGAAAGTGCAACGTAGAGCAACAAGGATGATTTCTGGGTTTGAGGGTAAGAGCTATGAGGAGAGGCTGAAGGAGAATGTTTTCTGTAGAAAGGAGATTTTAAATATATGGATAAAGTCTACAAAATATTTACATCTATTGATAATACAGAGACCAATAAATTTTTCATAGTAGAGCATGGACAGGTGACCAGGGGGCATATTAAGAAAATTAAGAAGAAAGCATGCCATCTTGATATAAGAAAGCATGCATTCAGTAATAGGGTTAAATTTTGGAATGGTCTGCCACAGGAGGTTGTTGAGTGTGACTCGATTGCAATATTTAAGAAAGGGTTGGATAGGTATATGGATGGGTTGGGTATCATATAATATATTTAGACGAAGCCAAATTGGCGGGTTTTAGTTACACTAGTTATTAATGTTAGACTGCATATGACCATAATTTAGTTATTTATGCATGTGGATGGGTTTGGGTATCATATATATATATCAATATTTTTTTTTAAACCAAATTGGTGGATTTGTAGTTACAATTTGACAAGCCCTAGGGTGCTTTGTGGATTTGCATGAGCATGTTTGGTTAGTGGGTTGACTGGGACAGTCTCGATAGGCCCATGTGGCTTCTTACTGTCTCTATATTCTTAATGTCTTAATACTTATATATAATATATATATATATATATATATATATATATATATATATATATATATATATATATATATATATATATATATATATATATATATATATATATATATATATAAAAAACCCGTTATAACCTTTTTAAAAGCTTCACAATATTAAATTTATTTCTAAGTACAATAACTTGTCCAAATTGGTTTAAATCATAGAAAAAGTGAAATGCTTGCACGAAACCCCCTAAGGTCCAAATCCCAATGGAATTTGTCTACATAATTTCAAAATAGCAGTAAGTGTCCCAATGGAACTAGGCTAAAAATTTCCTAACTTTGTTTTGAAGGTTGCAAGTGAACTATTACCTACATATTCTGATTGATGAAAACAATTCAAAAAATTAACAGCTCTACTTCTGAAGAAATATTTTCTCTTAAATTCTTTTCATTGCCACAAGCTCAAACCTTACTGATGATCAGCAGCTGTTTAATAACATATGTTATGAGTCACATAATTTATACTACAGATATAATTTGCCCCTTCTCTACCCAACCAAGAAGCTGAATTACCCGTTACGTTTAGTGTTCATACTAACATAATTTAGTTAGGAATGTACTATTCGAAGAATAATTATCATCAATTTTAGCAGCAGTTTACATCGGCTTCAGCACTACCAACATCAGTCTTAAAGGATTATTATTAAATACTCACTATTTGAACAATTTAATCCTGATCAACGACTATTCGGATACTAAAACTTGGATGCATTATTTAAAGAATATTTATTTACGATAATTCACTTGAGTTTACACGAGTTTAGGAATGTTTTATGGAGACCATTCAGGACCAACCCTAACCCCCTAATCATATTTTACTTATTACGATGATCTCACAGATAATTTCACAGAGGACGTTTTCACAGATATAATCTGAAATTGTTGAATCAGACAAGAGTTGTCAACAGGTCATACATAAATTTTTAACTTCAGTGAAGTCAAAAGATCGCTAAAAAGTATTCTAATTGATTCAACTGGCTTTTTTACTTTCCATTTTTAATTTATGTCTAAAATATTACTTATTCATTTTTAATTTACTCTATTGTAATTTGTAATATTATTTTATAAAATTTCATGTTTTCGTTTCTTTATATGCTTCACTCATCAGCTTTTTCTTTATACCAGCGATCTTCTAACATTATTCTTCCGCATAAACTTTCAGTATTCTAGGCATTGCCTGCCAAGGGAAACAATCTCGGAAAGCGCACCCTTATTATCACAGCGCAGACAAAACATTAGAAACAATTGGCAAAAATAAAAAATATCTACACAATTTACAAGATCCCATTATATATATATATAATATTATATATTATATATATTATATATATATAATAATATATAAATATATATATATTATGTAATAGATATAAATATATTATATTAATAATATATCTATATATCGCTTAACTAAATCGTCTGCCAATAACTCATAATATCATATTTATTACAACTCGGGAAAAACTTAAATATAATCGGAGTACCAACCTTTAAATGGCAGGTTTGCCAACCTTTCAAATTAAAAATTATTATAAAATACTAACGTCATTAATTTACACTGCAAGATTGTAATCTTTGTAATTTATGTTCATTTAAAAAAGATTTTTTATTTCTGGTTTGAAGTTATGGGTCAAAACCCTAAAGAAAGAATTTGTCCTAATAATGAAACAAGTAAAATTTAAAATAAATACGTTTTTTTTTATTAACTTATTTGTATGTCTTCAAAATTTTGAAAAGTTATGAAATAATTAAACATACGAAATAGGACAGAAGACTAGCTTTTAAGTAACATTAGCTCCAAGTTTTACTTTTCGCCAAAATATATTACGATTTATCAAATTTATATACAAGGTAACACCATGTCTTTATTAAACGTTAAATAGATTTATAAACGACCTATTGCTTTTCATCAAAAATGGCATTTTGACTTTTTAATAAAATCAGTCCTTCTGATATTTTAATTGGCAACATTAACAAACATTCGGAAATTCATAGTGTATGGTAACTTTTTCCACTATATATATGATAATATAATAATATCTTTAATATATTATAAATATATATATATATTTATAATAATATATATAACTATATTTATATATATATTAAAATCTATCGACCTATTATTTTCATACTTTATTTCCTCATTTCTTTAACCTTTCATTGGAATGAGTATTAACCTTTTATGGGGTTCATCAACGATGCGACAGAGAACTTTCAATTTCCGAGGATGTCGGAGACCCCCGCGGACACCCAAAGACAAGGAGCCGTTCCAACCATCCCGAGAGGATATCCCACTAATTCCCTACGAGCGAAAACCCACCTCCTACATCGTCTTACCCTGGTACTATCGGTATCATATACCCCAAAATAACAATAAAATTCACCAAAAATATATTTTAAAAATTTATTCGCAGATTTTGTATTCGTATGTGTGTAAATCTCAAACCAATATTTTATATATTATTTATATATAGATATAAATTTATATAATATAAAATATATATATATAATACTATTGATTATAATATAATTAATAGATTATAATAAATAATTATATATAGATAAATATAAATATATAGAGATAATAAAATATAATAGAGATATAGTAAAATAAAATTAAATATATAGGAGAAATAACAGACTTTATTAGATATAAGGTAGAATATATATAATATATTAAGTAACATTAATTAGAGATTAAGATAAATATATACTGCTAGATACTTCCAAGTATCAAGTATTCGATATACAGGATTATTCAAGGGTAAACGTCAACGAGCAGTGTTTGCACTACGTATCCGAATATAAGATAAGAGAATACTATTAAAATAGGATATACAGCTTATTAATATAGTATATGCATGCGTCATGTCAAGACTTCCATCAACTGTAAATGGTCAATCATATGACCCAAATTTTTTTTTATCCAACTCAGATTTTAATTTGAAGTTATTAACTCTTATTTAACTAATACTTTAACACAGTAATTTTATGAAATATCAACATTTCTACATTCATGAGAGTATATGAAAAAAGGACTAATTTTGTTTAGAGAATTTTTGTTTTAGAACTGTAACAGTTGTAGTATAAGGTTTATTTGTTCTAATTAACTAGACTCTATTGCTCTTAATTATTGATAGAAACGATAATTTAGTAAAAATAGTTAGATAGTGACATAAATGTCTGACTTTGTTTAGAGAATTTTTGTTTTGAATTTAACATATGTAAAATAATGGAGGAGACCATATAGAGCATAGAGAGAGAGATCCGGAAGACATCATTCAAATGTTTAGTACATACTATCCCTACGGTTACGTTAGAACATAGCAGAAAACTACCCCCTGCACAGTTACGCGATAAATCGCGAACTGCTATCTTATCACTTTGTTAAAATCTCCACAATTTCTAATAATTTACAGCATCTGTTAACACGACAAAGTGCAAACCCAATGACAACATTATTTACTCCGCCACTTAGGGAGTAAGGATCACCACTCGCAAAAAACTGGGATAGTTTTTGGTTCATCCGTTACGCGTCCCCAGGGACGCCAGAGGGGAAGAGTACATAGGTTCACATTGAACACGTAGAAGAAAAAGCCTGACGAAACTCATTAAGCTCTCCAGGATCAGCTGAAAAGTTTTCCACGGATTCTTAAAGAAGTCTTCGACCAATTCAGATTAAAACTCTTGTGATAATTGAGTGCCGATTGATAATCAAAATAAAAATAACTGTCATGTTGAGGGCAATCACTGGCTGAGAACAAAGATATCCTCCCTATTTATTAGTTGTACATTTAACAACCAAGGATAGGATAAATGATTAATGTATTTGAAATGTAATTAATAGATAAAGATGTTTATGATATAAGAATATGTATACATAAAATCTATTCCTCTTCAGATTAGATAAATGAAATCGCATTCTGGGTGACAAGTTCTCGACGATAGTACATGAATATGAAATGCAATCCAAGTGGTATGAAGGATGGTATACTAGTACTAGTCGAGCTGAGCTCTGGAGTGTAATATCAGATACTAATATAATTAAGGATTATGATACTACTTTAATGAATATTATAGAAATTAAAATGATAGATAGAATGATATATAGTATGAATATAACTAAGAACATATCTATAACTCATCGTTCGTATCATCCTAATTCATTAATATAATATATGGTAATTATGGAGCTACATATAGTATGAAAATGTTTAATATATGTAATATATTGACAGTTTAAGCAAATTTAAATGTTTATTTATAAATTTACTCTCAATGTAATTATGTGATTACATTTATATCTATATTAAGCTGATTCTGACTATATCTATTTAGTGTGTATTATCATAATCTATTTAGCTAATTATCTCAATTCATTAAACTCTCTATGTGATTCTAAATATATAAGTGAATGTATGTATAGTAGACAACAGCTCTATGTGTTTCTAGAGTATGAGTAAGTGAGAACGTTGTCACCTTATAACTTATGCTCTCTATATAATAAAATTTGAATACACATGAACAAAATCACATTAGCTAAGCACT
Source organism: Trachelipus rathkii (assembly GCA_015478945.1). Classification (NCBI taxonomy): domain Eukaryota; kingdom Metazoa; phylum Arthropoda; class Malacostraca; order Isopoda; family Trachelipodidae; genus Trachelipus; species Trachelipus rathkii. Next base: position 624 of record JABUQX010067040.1, on the reverse strand, counting down.
CTCATTATTTGAGAGACTGACAAATAGAGTTGATACTCATATATAGATAAACAAAGAATTTTACTCAAATAATAATAAAAAACTACTATTATTATTATAGCGAACTATAATGATTTATTATATATTACCTACTCTTATGCACTCTAGAGCATATCTCATGGAAGAATTCTCGTGTATATGTTATCATTATGATGCGATAGACACTAGTCCATCATCGGAGAGTGTAAGGAGAGCCTATATATACGAAAAGTATAATATAGGCGAATATATGTGCTCATTTTTCCTTGACTTACTACATGCTCCTCAAGACATAACGTATCTCGATAATGGATATTATCGTCAGCAATCTCCTTACGTTATAGTCATATTAAAACGATATAATTTTTATGTACAGATGATATTATTTAACGAAATTCTCGATGAGTCACTATAGTGATTGTACTAGATACATATACTATAAGGACTATTGTATAGCTCAGATTAATATAAAATTGCCACTCGATCATAGTATACTATAAGCATGAACTATCTCACACAGAGCACCATAACCTATTAGTAAGACTACTACTGAACTAAAGTTAATCATCTGTCATGAACCTCCTATTTCAATTCGCGCTAGTGGGG